>RWJN01000360.1:0-35992 GCA_004332605.1 Steccherinum ochraceum
TGATATAGCTATGAGAGTCTCAGGTAGGTACCCTGAAGTGATGTGTGGTGTTCAACCTTAGCGTGGCAGGTCTCGTCTCCTGTTGTCACTTCATGCACTTCGTCCCACACAGGTCACGATGCCCAAATGATACCCCACATTCGCCATGAGTTCAGACCACAATTCAGACTGCGGTGTTTGTACCGTCGATACTTTTGCTTCTGAAGTCACGGATATCGGTGGTATTCGACATCATACTCGAAGGCGGCACGAAAGTCTCCTCCGTGACTTGTTTTGTAGGTACTTGGCAGCGATTTGCTGGAGTTTACTGAGCGCTCGCCAGATGGACGCACTAACACGTTCGTCTGTGCCAACGACCAGGACGTTCCTATGGGGCTTCAGTTTCCGATGCGCGTTTGTGCTGATAGCTGCTGATCTAATTTTTCGTTTCGCTTCATCCCCGAGTCTTCCTAGCATCTCATACGACTCGCCGTGCGAGTATTCTTCAGCACGGGACATCATGCTCACGATACGGGCGTGTGGCATTGCTCGTGGACTCTCGCGGATGGTTCCAAGTAGCAACATAGCGCTCGAAGAGTTCTTCGTGAAAATGAGCTCACAGTGAGTTCTTCTCTTCTCGATTCCTCCCAATGTCATCCAGATAAAATACTTAGCTATTGTGGCGAACAGCTCCCAATTACAAACACTCTCAAGAACGAACCATCACTGTACTCTTCATCCGTATTCACTCTTGAGACTGTAGCTCACTCAGCACCAAGTTATGATGCAACAAAAGATCTCCCCTTGCTCCGTCCCCGACCACATCGGATGCTAGGCGCCATGCCAACGCCGTGCCTCACGAAGGGTGCTCGGAGTGCTCGAACCTTATAGGAACTCACGGGCATACATTGCTCTGTAACGGAAACAATCTCATCGGAGGTTTTCGATTCCTCTGTGGTAATCTTTAACGGTGACAACTCTCGCAGTCGGTACTGACGTCTCGCGATGCAGGAGATGAGATCCACACGGCAGCTGCATTCACAGTTGCGTAGGGACACAGCGATATCACGCAGAAGGCGACTCTGCTAAGTCAAGTACCTTGAGAACTAAAAGGTCCACGATGGTGAGTAGCTTGAGCATATAAGGTTGAATATGTGCACAACCAACTCTACACAACAGATCTCGTACCGCTATGTCAACAACGGAGGAATTGCTCATTATCTGTACGTCCACTATCACGTTTTTTCTCTCGATCCTTCTCATATCTGTGTGGTAGCGCTATGCGAGGAACTGCGGCTCATCCTCTCAACAATCGACACTGGCTTATGTATCAGTAACGTAAGGGAAATACTCGAGCCGTGTATGGCGGTACGAATTCGACGTATCTACTTATGTGTCAAGCTCACCATGGGACCGTAAGAGCCTATCAAGGGTCATCGAAGCAACGGTGCAGAAGTGCAAAGACATTCAGAGCGACATCGCTTCATGGGCCATCAAGACGCGTAGTACTGCAGCAGTAAGGGTGTTGTTTGAACGACGAGCTGCTTACAAGCTGCGCTGTGCTCAAGCCATCGCAGAATGTCAAAAGAGGCTACAGTTTTGGGAATCTGTAAGCTCAAAAAGTGATTCCCTTCTATTGTGTCGACTGATGTTGCTGCGTACCTTGTTAGGCCGTCTTTGAGATTTGGCAAATACAAGCCCGGCTAGAAATTATGCTTAATGCTTCCACACCTAACGTACGTTGAAACGCGCTCCTCTTCATTGGCTCGTCCCTACTTACGACCGTCATTAGACGACCCGTATTCGTAGCGAACATATTTTGAATCTCGTTTTCGAACTAGTCTCTCAAATGAGCCCACACGTTCCGGCCACTCTCAGACAGGAGCAGGAAGGTCTTTGCTCTCATGATGCTTCTCGTTGATATGCCTTCTCAGGTTCTCCTTGTTTATGCGCCCTCCATGTCCCTCACACTTCGTTGAACGTGTCTACTTGAGACGCTACGATATAACGGCTCAGGATCTGTTGCTTGCATGGTTGTCAATACGATACGACTATGACTTTGGACAGTTTGCATAGTAGTGACGGGCGTGCACTGTCGCGCAGAGCTACCGTACACATCAACGTCCACACGTCATGTGTGACCACAGCGTGGTCTTTATGTGATTCTATTCAAACGTCCGTTGAAGCAATGCTGATTCCCTCTTATCAGGATCCGAGCGTGAAACTGCACTACAACGCGATGCAGGGGCTCTCAGGCTATCAGGCTTTGAGAAGAACGTCGATGTCAGCTCATTTCCGCGTCCTCAGATTGGTGCAGCAACATGTGTCGTCCTATAGATGTGGAACGTGCATCGTGCACATCACCAGAAATCGCCCCTATTCCTCGTGTCGTTTGGTAATCTCGCTTTCACGCTTCTTTGTCCTGCCTCAAGCTAATCAGTATATGTAGACAGTCAGAGACAGGTGCTGCTGGCAGCCGCATCTTTCGGTATCCTCTCTCATGGGTGGAACTCTGTCTCGCATCCAGTCTTCGATGTTGACGGGTGGTTTGGCCTCAGCCGTCCAAACTCAAGCTACTCCCTTCGCCGCCAATGATTTCATTGCTAGTCAAGACATTGCGGAAGGAACCGTCGAGGAGCTTAACTTGGCACCGGCCGTGAAGACGATTATTCGTAGTAGTGCAAAATTGCTCACAGGCATCAAGCAAATAGAGTCCGCTTTCCAGCGTGAAATGACAATACCTATTCTCCTGAAACCTGGACGAAGACATGAACTCTTATCTCGTCGACGAACTTTGGTGGATGAATGGCAGCAAGTCGCGGAAGTGAGCTTGTTTCAGCCTGGTGTTTGCCGTTGCCTGGAGTTGATTCATTGCAGGCACTCTATACGTTGATTTGGGACTCTCGTGAGATAGCCGGAGAAGCACAAGCGATACTATCTGGTATAACACTCGATGCCGGTCGTTTCGAGAAAGAGCTGATGTCATATTTCAGACTTCTTGAATGTTTTTATGCCTCGTCTTGAGGACCAGGACGTATCTTTGGAAGTGAAATTAGCAGAGCTACGTGACTACTCACAGGCAGTGCTCATTTTGAACGTGATGAGTATAAGATCAGCGCGTTTACTCTCTTCTTCTAGTTATTCGAGGAGCACACTACGAGAGCTCAGCGTGTGGCAGACAGCTTCATCGCTCTGAGGGCACGTACTGTAAGCATTGGCGGACGGTGGACAACCCTTGCATTGTCCTACAGGATTGAGCGAAAGTACGCCCGGTACGATGCTGCATGTATGGTGCTTACAACGCGGCGCATTCTCAGAGTCCGTCACTAGCCTCTTCGCAGCGGTCAGTCCGGCAAGTGTCATGATTGCAACAGTCTGACTGATGCGATCGCTAGCTTGAAGACATTGACTCCAGAATAACGGCGCCCCCGAGAGGCACATTCGACGGCAAAGGTGTCCACTTTTTGGTCGCTGCTCTGACATTAGTGTCGGTGAGGAGATTTATTCTTTTCTTTCAATATTCTCTTATGCTTGGTGTATTGCTTCAAGATCAACACTGCTCCGTTTCTGCTAGATGACATGTCCGGTATGTCTTGAAGAACGTATGTTTGTACTTTATTGTGGGTGTACTAAATCTTGAGATTGCTTCCCAGACTTGTCGTTCATCCATCGACCGGCATCGCTCGCCACACAAATCCTCGCTCTTTCATACATGTCTGTAGCGGTGAGTTTATATACTATCATTCGCATGATAGTCAGCATTCCTAAGACGGCCTCAGGTTAGAGTGGATCTCCAACGCTTCTCTGCTCACGTAGAGAACCAAGCCGTCTCAGACGACTGGATCGCGGTAACGGTGCATAACTTCCTCATGAGCTGTTCTTCATTAATCTTCTGCTGTGCAGATTCTGCATCCTGAGCTGTCGATCATGACACACATGTATAACCACATCCACGGTGTCTTAGTGGAGTACCAAGTTTCAGTCGTTCTTCCGCACAATCTACCAACCGCAGGCGACCCGCTCATCGAGTTTGACAATGTTCAGCCTCGGCTACACAGGCCTTCATGGAACGCTGTTTGTCTACGACGTGGCATTGGCGTCGTCTTGGCGTTCACGTCTGCAGTCCTACGTAGAATCCGATTCGCCGTCTTCCAGGGTAAGGACCTTCAGAAAAATGTTATAGGATTCTCAGACTGACATCGTAATGTGAACGGTATACGTATAGGCCGCAGACGAACTCGGACAGACAGTAGACTGCTGCAATGAGACATTCGAACATATCACGTCCTTTCACGACAATCCACGACCTTGATGTCATACATATCCGGTGTTAAGTTTGAAGTGAGCGAACCTTCGATACGAACGGCAACTTCTCAATACTGAAATCACGCTGTCACCTTAGAGAAAGAGAAAGGGTATCGATCAGACCATATCCAAGGACTCTACGTGCTAGATAAAGTCCGAAATCACCAGTCAGGGATCTGACTTTTGATTCCCTTGCACCCACATGCATCCGCGCCGCAGCATTCTCCTCTCAAGTACACTCTACCCTCGTACCCTCTTAGTACAGTCGGCACCTCCCAAGCCTGGTCGCCGGCTGCTTTGACAGGGTAGTTGCTGAGCAAGAGTCGAGCACCCTTCATCCGTTTGACTTCCTCGTTGATGGACACAGGCTCCGTGCTAAAGTTCATCACCACAAGCGCGGAAGTGCCACCTTCCAGCGTCCGCGTGTACGCGAAGACGGTGGGGTGGTCTGGGAAGAGGAGCTTGAAGTCGCCGTATATCTATTGTGATACGGGCTTAAATGAGATAAGCAGGACGTATGAAGGATTCAGAACGCACCAAAGACTCGTTTTGCTTGCGAACCTCCAGCGCATGCTTCCAGAAGCTGTACACGCTGTCCGAGTCGTTGATTTGGCTGGCCACATTCCAATCGTCATCGTTGACGCGCATCCACGGCGTTCCGGTCGTGAATCCAGAATGCGGAGATGAGTCCCACTACAACGCGGGGTCAGTGTGTCGGACAAACGTGCCAGCCCATTGCATCAACTTCGTAAAGAGACGTACTTGGATTGGTGTCCGTCCGTGGTCACGAGCCTTTCGTTGGCATCCTTCCATGATATCGGACATGTCTATCTCTTCAGCAGGTTTTCCCGACATCTTCATGCGCTTCTCTAATGTTCTATAAGTGTTCATGATCAGATTCTTGCTCGGAGGTAGAACGTAAGGATGACATACTGGTTCCAGAAGTTAATCGTCGCACAATCTTTGTACTCTTCCAGACCCCAGCTCTTCGGCGCGTTCTTCATACCAATCTCCTGGCCCTGGTAGACGTACAACGTCCCGCTGAGGGTTATCTGCGAGATGCAAAGAAGCTTGGCGGATAGAGAGCGCCATTCTGGAGAGTCATCGCCAAACCGCGATACAGAACGCGAGTTGTCGTGGTTCTCAATGAATACACTGGACGCCACACTCCGATCAGCATCTCGACGAAACCGTAGGCACCACGGAAGACTTACGAGTTCCAAAACCCATCTTCTCGACCAAACGACTGCCACTTGTTCACGATATCCTTCATGTCTTGCAGTCGCCAGGGTTTCCACAAAATGGGGCTCTCCGCCTCTTTGCCTCCTGCCGCGTCGATGTCAACGAGTTCGAACTGGAACACCATGTCGAGCTCTTTGTTCTTCGGATACACGTACTCGGCGAGAGTGGCGGGGTTGTGGGTGATGGGAGCTTCGCCAACGGTCATGATGTTCTTGTAATCTGGAACCCAAAAATAAAGAGTCAGCTGGCAACGTCAGGACTAGTACCGAGTTGTACTCACGAGACAAGACACGCTCATTCATCTCCTTGATGTAGTCATGCACCTTCGGTCTGTATCAAGGTAAGTTATAAGACGCACTCAGGAAGACCTAAAACGTACCCGTTAATGTAGAACGCGTTCCCTGGCTGGTAGGGCAGTGTTGGGATGATGACCTCTGCATCAGGAAGCCCTTCCACTTTCGAAATGTGATTGATAACGTCCATCTGTACGGCGTCACAAGATGCATGAGCCAAGGTAGAAGACGGATGGGCGACGAAACGACGCACACGGAAACCATCACATCCTCGGTCCAACCAGAATCGCATGAGCTTCCAAACGGCTTCCCTGACATCGGGATTCTCCCAGTTCAGGTCGGGCTGCTTCGTCACAAACAGATGAAGGTAATATTCTTCAGTGGCTTCGTCGTACTCCCAAGCTGGGCCTGATGACGCGAAAAAATCAGTCCAGGAATCACATCCGCAATACAGCGTAAGCATACCTTGGAAAATAGACTTCCAGTTGTTTGGAGGAATGCGGTTACCCTGCTCGTCGTAGCGGGGTGGTTTCCAGATATACCAATCTCGCTTCGGGTTGGCCTTCACGTCCTTGGACGAACGAGATTCGACAAACCAGTCATGCTGAATGACAGACATCAGTATGATTCCACGACTTTAAGGTTGAACCAACGCACCTCGTCGGACGTGTGATTGACCACGAGGTCCATACTAAAATCAATCGCGTTTAGACACGCTCGGAAGTGGAAAGAAGATGAACGTACATCAATTTCATTCCCCTCGTATGCGTCTCATGCAGCAGTCTGGCCCAATCCTCCAGAGTGCCATAACGTTCATCAATAGTGTTATAATCCGAGCTATAGACGTAGACAGTAGTATGTTAGTTTCCTCTCATCGCAATGAGCAATCAAGCAATACGTACATATCATAACCCATATCCGCCAATGGGCTCTTGTAGATGGGGCTCAGCCATATAACATCGACACCCAACCCCTTCAGATAATCCAGCTTCGCCGTAATGCCGTTCAAGTCCCCAACTCCATCTCCATTGGAGTCGAAGAACGAGATGGGGTAAATCTGGTACACTGTCGCAGACTTCCACCATTGACGAGTCGGAGTAAACGGTTTGACGCGGTTCTTTGAGGTTGGGGAGCGGGCCATCCTTGCAGACTGTAGGAGGGGGAGGAGAAGTTGTTGATGGGGAATTTAAGAGTGGGCGAGGAGGATATGCTGGCGGGTACCGTTCGGGTGATACAAGTGACACGTCGACCAGCGAAGCCCGCGCTCAACGAATTCTGGGATTCTGAGAATAGATGGGTGAAGCTTGGGAACGCGCTGTAGACAGTTCCCAACAATCTTCGACCGGGACGAGGGGGGATAGAGAAGTATCCGGGGAATGTAGAAGGTATGTTCCCATCTCCAACGCGTTGATATGCCAGCAGTACTTAAGTAAGTACCTATGCTTGGAAGGGTTGCCCCATGCAATTTCAACGTGCGTTGTGTCATGGCAGGTTAGCCGACCGGAAGCAGGGAAAAGACGGGTGATGGGGAGGCCTGGAGAGCTCGAGTTCTGGTCGACGATGCGCGGCCAAAATACTGAAACTTGCGCTGGGGTCGACTGACTGAGTGGGTGTAGAATGCCCAGAAAGATCGTGATGGGAATGAGAGAGAGAGATACGACGTTTCAAAAATGACCAGAAGAGCTTCTGGGACATGCCGACGGCTGCTTGACCAGAAAGCGCTGGTGGGGTTATCAGATAATTCAGATTGTCCTGGTCTCGTACCCACAGTCGATTCGCACCCCGTGTTGCAAGCTGTTACAAGGTATCAACGAGATGCATGACGGGGCATGCAACGTATTCGAGACTATGGATCATACGAACGGAAAATGAATTGTATCGGAATGTTACACCTGTATGCAACTACAATCATGATCCAGATACAACAACAGCTATGCGCACAGAAGGAACTGCAGGGCTACATATATATGCACCTGCGTCTTCTCCGCGAGCACCACTACTGGTGTGAAGCAAAGCTTGATGTATCCAAGCCGATGGGATATAAAATACGGGGAAGCGAGCCAACCCTATTAGAAAGCAGTATGAGTTCAGGACTGATCGCTGGCAGACACAACGAACAAGGCTTACCCACAAAATGAGTCGCACCGGAAGGTTACACCTGTATGCAACTGCGACTTCATATTCTGGGAGCCGATATCACTACCGGCGTCGGGACACCCGGGTCGTGGAGAATGGGACAGAGAAGGGGGAGGGTAAACTGAGGCGCTATGGAGGACGATAAGCTTCAAGATAAACGCAATTATGCACGATAGACAGGACATACCAGCGATATTCTCCGCAACTGGTTTGCGGGAATCAGCGCCTCGAACAGACAGGGCGAGAGGAAGAGAGGGGGTGGGAGCGAGCTGAGAGATAGTTGAGAGAGCGCGTTGAGTTGATATTGACAACAGCGGACGAGGAAAGGGCAACTCACATAACGACAACACATCTACGAGCTGAATAGTCTCGTGATATGTACATCGTGTCCCATGGGCCGATTCAGAAGAGTAACCCAAAGAGGTCGAGGGAAGACCACTACTGTAGATAAATCATCAGTTGTCACCAGTAGTAGAAGATAAAAGAGTTAATGCTCACCGGTGATGACGCATCCACATAGTGGAGCAGTCTACGAAGTCTTGAAGTCAAGTAGATGTGGGATTGAAGAAGGGATGTGCAGCAGCGTAACATAAAGAAAGCGCGCTATATGGAATGGTGTCAGCGAGATATGCAGAGAATCAAACACATAAGCGTACCATCAACCCGGGAGGATGAGGAGTAGTGGACAAGATGCCGGTACGAGTAACCAAAGACGGGATAGGAAACCGAGGTGCGCAGTGAAGCAGTTCAGAAGAAACCGTGGACAACGGTGGCCTTAGCAGCAGGCGCAGCACGAGGTTGGTCGACACCAGTCAAGAACGGACGAGGAGTAGAGGTCTTCTCCGGTCCGCAGCGGGGAGGAACGAAGTCGGCAAAGTGTGTGCAGGGGATGTTTGCGAGCAGAGAAAGGCGATGGAGGCGGGAGCCGACCTCCTCGTTGTCGATGTTCTTCAGAATAGCAACGATGGCAGGAGCCGAGCACGAAGACGCGAAGGAGTCGTCGAAGGCCAAGTCGGCGGCGGACGAAGCTGACGAGGTAGACGCGAAGGAGAAGGGACAAGTGGTCGCGTCGAAGAGGTCAGCCAGCTTGGGGTCAGCCGCAGCCATAGCGGCGAAGGACATCCGCGTCGGAGAAGCCAGAGAGAAGGGGACCAAGACGACCTCTTCAAGGTCAGAGTCCACATCACTCGTGGTATTACTTGCGAGAGAGGGCGTCGGCGGCGCGGAGAACGAGCTGAAGAGCAGAGCACAGTCAGAGACGGACTGCATGATGGGGCTGGCAGTCAGTTGAGCCTCGATGTCGTCGACGACAACCGACTTCTTGAGAGTTGTTGCCTATGTCCGCCGCGTCAGATAGGAGTCTCGGAAAGCGGAGAGACGACAGCGCACCTTGTTCTGACGGCGACGGATACTCCAGATCCAGAGTCCGGCCAAAAGGGCGATGAGAGCAAGAGAAATCGATACAGCACCAATGATGATGGAGCGATGAGAGAGAGCAAGAGCGGGAGCTTGAGGAGCGATAGATAGAGCAGGAACGTTGCTGGTGCCGGCGGGGAAGGCCATCTTGAGGTAGTGCTTCGAAGTACGTGAGCTTGAACTTGAGGACGACCGGGGTGGACTACTGGAGGGCGAGTAGCGCGGAGATGGTGGTAGCACGAGGAAGAGCAGCGATGGGGAGCAACTTTGGTTCCCAAGAAGCTATATACTGTCCAGGATGGTCAGCCTCCTTCATCGGTCTGAGATCGAACGGATTGTCAGCCGCTGTTAGCAATGTGAGGACTGTCTGTACGCACCTTTAGCCACATTTCCTGGCATCTTTCTAAAGCGCGTAATCAGTGGCCATTCTTCGTCGCATACAGTCAACGCGCACGCCGAGTAGATCTACGAGAAAGTTGGAGAAGGCCGGTATATAACTGAGCTGGATGACACTGACAGGAAGGAAAGACGAAGAGTCAGGCGCTGAGAGAACTGCCGCCGAGACGCGACGCGATCACGTGACTGTGCACGGTCACGCTACCACGCGTCCACGCGTCGTCGCAAATGGTGAGTTCTGCAACACAACATCTTACAAGACTTAAGTAGTCGGTAGCAGGCTTACAGTACCCGCGTGGATGATCGTTGATCCAACAGATGACCTGCCGCACTTTTGGCGAAGGTAGGAGCGGAGTCGATGGGGGTTACTCAACTTGTTTCTCATACATACAACCTATCTTCAACTTCCTTCAGACCAACCCGCTGCTTGGAATAACACGCCGCGTATACTAATGACACGCTTCCAAATATGAACGCCATCCCGTCGTCATCATCGCCGTCGATTCACTTGGTGACCTTCCCCTCTTTCGCTTCGTCCAAGTTCCAACGAGAAGTTGAAATTCGCATACACACAGCCACGCGCAATCCGTTTGATTCGCCTCCCAATTCTGCCATTCGCCCAACATTCGCCACCTCATAATCAAGATCAAGATCAAAATTGGGGCAGTTAAATATCACATGCTCCCACTGGTACTGTCCCCCGGATTTGCAGTCGGATCCGCTCAGATGTAGTCGAGTACCTCGAGCAAGCGGTTTCCATTGCAGTTATGTAGATGTTATTGTACAAGAGGTCGTGATCCGCGTGTTTGCCGGACTCCCTTGACGACTCGATGTTGAGCTTTCAACGAAGCCGACGAAAGTCGGGATCATTGTCCATATATTCATGTGGCTTCGGAGCCAAAAAAAGATCTACCATAGAAAACCGACAGCAAAATTGTTCGAGTCGGGCACGTTGAGCCGAGACCGGGGCACGTCGAAGCTTGAAGTCGGATGCTCACTGCTCAGCCGCAGAGCAAGACGAAAAAGAGAGAAGCGCTCACACCAAAACTCGAACCGCTGCGCACGACAGCGCCGCCTGCACGATCGACAAGGTCGCTCTCAGCGCACGTAGCGTGTCTTAACCGTTACACCACATGGGCTCGTATCGTAGCCGAAAGGAATCAGCATATAAAGGCTACTCTGGGCACGGGAAATTCGGCTTGGGGGCGGGGTGGAGGCGGGCTTTGGGTTTGGAACAATCCAGGTAGGATATGGGAGCATGATGGCATCGGTGCGGGGTGTCTTGGAGGGTGATGGCCAAGGAGGAGATACGATGAAGGTATGTTTTCGTCGGAAAACGATAAGCGCCCGCACGATGTTGGGTTGGGTCCCCCAGCGATACATCGCGACACCGTCCGAGTCCAAGCAAGCGACGACGCTGTCTCAGTTGGTAAAGTGTCTTCAGAACGAGACTGATTCAAGTCCGGACCCATCGATGGATCTTCTAATTCATTGGCGGAGGGTAGTAGATCATGCAGCGCACAGCGTACCGTCCCGTTATGCCAGATACTAGCAGATTTAAACATCCCACGTCCAACCTCGGAAGGCACATCCGTAGATTGAACGCACAGCGTACCGCGACTCCGAAGAAGATAAGCAAGTCGCAGCAATTCCAATTTGCGAGACCAAGAGGGATACCCGCAGTCCGAGAAAGAAGGCCAGGAACGAAGCGCAAAGCCAACCCTCTAACTTTGTTGCACGACACAGACCTAGAAGCGAGCCTCACGTTCTATTGCGTACGAGAACCAGAGCGTAGTATACAGTAGTCCGAGTCAATTGCAATTGCAATCTTCGAGGGTACACGGCTGGCTCAGGCTCATGAGCACGTCAGGATCGCCTCAGTTCTTCAAGCATAACGCGGGATTCGGAGCCGTGCTTGAGCACCTTCGGGGGATTGTTGGCAGAAGTGCGGCAACAAGGAAGGGCTAGACATCCGTCCGTGAGAGTGGTGAAGAGAGTTGCGTTTAAGCTTGTAAGGAAGGTGGAGCGAGATAAAGCTTGAGGGTTGATTCGGCGGGAGATGGGCGAGCGGAGATCTGGAAGCAACGTGGCTGTGGCCAATGATCATGGACGAGATCAGAGTCGGGACGCGCCGTTGGAACGTGCTAACGGTGCTATGTAGCAGGAGATGAAAGCCGGTGGACGACATTGGACGCTGTGGAGTGGACTGGAATGGAATGAAGTGCAGTGAAAACGTGCAAAGAAGCGAAGCCAACGTTGCAAGATCAACCTTCAAGGTTGGGCGATATGAGACGGTTGGTCGTCAAATTCTGCCTGCGATGAGGCAGAAGATTGTCAATTTCGGATATGGAAGGAATATGAGCATAGCCTCGCACCTCGAGAAGAGACACCGAGATCCAGACCATACGTAACCACCATCTAGGTTGACCGCACACATCATAGCTGGTCTGTACCACTTCCCAATCCCAATACCAACACCTGCAGATGACGATGCATGGGATAGCAGATGTCCGTTCGATAGATCACCGGAGGTACGAAAGCAGCCACTTGATCAACGACAACGCCTATCGTGTCGAGAGGATCCGAGGCCTGTCACATCGGATCTGGACTGGAATCGGACGGATCTGCAAGAGCAGTAAGTACTGGAAAAACATGAGCGAGGATTTGGGGAAGGGGAACATACCCGAGTACCCCAAAGGACTACCCGAATGGACCGAAGGCGCTGTGAATGAGAAGGGCGTTGTGTCCGGTCAAGAAGTTGGAAGAGCAGTGAGAGCGGGCAAAGGGGCGCGGAGACGGAGACCGAGATAGAACTTGGTGAACGGTTTGATCCTAGGGCAGGGAAGTGGAAGAAGTAAAGGACGAGTGAAGAGAGTGCACAGCAGCCGGGGTAGATATGAGATGGGTGCGTGTTGTGCGTGGTAGGGGTATCTGCCGTTTTGTGAGAGGCACGACGCGAAGAAGAGCGCTGCGGGGTGTCAGTTGGATAGGAATGCCTGTGAAATGGAAAAGCTGTGGCCGGATCCCGATGGGAGCATGGGGCTTTTGTTGGGAGATAGTCGAGACGGTCAGACGGAGGATAGAGCGGACGACGAGCAGACATTGAGCAGGCCATCGAGAGTCTCGAGCAGAGGAGGGCTGGAGTCTGTCCGAGACGACCCGCAGGTCGAGAGCAGAGACGATCTGGATCTGGGAGCAAGCCGGCGGGTCGGTAGCTCTTTGCCCATCCGCGCTCTCCCATTGGCTGCTCGGCTTACGGTGGCGGTGCCGGAGATCGTGCCGAGACCGCGAATGGGCGTCTGTAAGGGAGGAAGCACGCCTGGGCCTGGCGTCGACTGCGAGTACAAAACCTCTTCAAGTTGCGGCCGCTCCTTTTCTTTTCTTTCTCTTCTCCTCCTCATAGCACATCCATCTCGCCACATCTGCTCAATACTACTCTTTCACGAACCACCCACAACTACGCGACGAAGCCCACACAACCATGACAGTCCTCACCGCGTACAACCCCGTCGCCTCCACCTCCACCCTTCGCGGCTCCACCGCCAATGAGCCACCGACCCCCTCCTCCTCCTCCAATTCGAGCAAACGCACCCTCCCCAAATCTCCCGCCCTCCGTGCTCGACCACGACCCCTCCCCAACTCCTACTGGGCCACCCCCTACCTCGTCGCATGCGAGTTCCCCTACTGTCCACTCACACCCACCCAAATCGCCCGCAAACACACCAAACAGAAACTCGACGCCCTCCTCCTCGCCGGCGTCCAGACCTTCATCGACCTCACCGAGCCCCACGAACTCTTCCCTTACTACCCCCACCTCGAAGCCCGCTGCGCCCTCCTCACCTTGGGCTCGACGTCGCCACCATCGAGTACCACAACTTCCCCATCCGCGACCGCAGCCTCCCCGAGAGCGTCGACTTCGTCCGCACCATCCTCGACGTCCTCCGCGACAACCAGGCGCGCGGACGCATCTGCGCGGTGCACTGCCGCGGCGGGATCGGGCGNNGCGGGATCGGGCGCACGGGGTTGGTCGTCGGGTGCTGGCTGGTGGAGTGTGGCTTGGCGAGGGACGGGGACGACGCGCTCAGGATGATCGCCCAGGAGTGGAAGATGGTCGAGAAGTGCAAGCGCTTCCCGTGTAGCCCGGAGACGGGCCCCCAGTTCGAGTTCGTGCAGAAGTTCTCGAGGACGCCTGGTGCGAGTGGGCACCACTGAGCGTTTGGGTGGAGAACGCGACGAGCGGTGCTCGTCTTTGTTACGACTTTATTCTTTCGATGCGATGCATCTTCACGACGTGAGTGGCGACGTCTCCTTATTCTCTGCCACTATCGCTAACCAGGCCTTTTTGTTTCTTTAGCCTGGATACGCCTCACGACAAACATCATACCATCACGGCGCGAACGTCACCCCACCCAAGTAATACTCACCATACCCCAACCCGACTCCTCGGGTTCAACGAAACGAACGAGACGACTACGCCGCTCACAAGGATCAACTCCCGAGCGCCGCATCTCTCCCCATCCTTTTCCCTCTCCCACATCCGGACAATGCACATGATAAATTATGCTTTCTCCCTCTCCCTCTCCCTGGTCGTTCTCGGAACGCCAATGCCATCCTTCATCGGACTCCCTCTCCTCTCTTCTCCCTTGCTCTGCATGTGTATACACCCCATCCGATCGGCTCTCTCGCAACCTTTTCCCGCTTTCCGTCGCATCTCCCCTTTCTTATGCTTCATGTTCATACATCATCTTGCTTCTCCACTAGGATCTAGACTCTAGAGTTTGCCATCTGCCATACCCAGGACCACCTCACTTCACGTTCTTGTGCTTGTGCTCGTGCTTGTCGTATACATACTCTGCTCTGCTCGTTCAGATCTAATACAACATCGTTGTGATTACGCTTCGCTGGGCTGGGTGACTCTGCTTTCAGTGTTGCGGGTGCGGGTGCTGTAAGACGCAGCAACTTGAAGCATCAAGGTGTTTCTTCGCACAAGGCACCTATACAGTACATACTTACAGCCGTCGACGTCATCACCTACGTCTCTCAGTCACGCAGGTCCTGCTTGGCCTTACGAATTGGAAATACGCGTTCTGCTCACGCGGATCCATGGCCAGCCAACTCTAGCTTCTCCGAGAACACACTCGGTCGCGTCTCGACGCGACGTGTGCACGAAAGATGCAAGAACTGTAAGCTGAAAAGCGCACAATGGAGTTTCATTCCGACGAGTTACGACAACAAGTGAGAAGAATAGGTCGTGTGACCACTTCGATTCAGAGAGATGAAAGCATACGATTTGATTTGAGAAGACGGCGACACCGGATATAGAGCAACATTGTGTAAACGCCGCCGGGACGACATGACACTCCCCGCTCCGTCCTATTGACGGACTGCGGAGGGTGGGGGTGGGGGTTCGGAATGGGGATGTGTGAGAGGGGTACCGGAGTGGTGGTCGCGGTGGTTGTAGCCTTGTAGGTGGTAGGTACGCGTGCTCTAGCAAAGATGACGTGGTGCGCGGAATGGAAAGACTCATGATCTGGGCGTGGCGGGGGCTGTAGGTGTAAGGATTCGTTCAGTCTTCAAGCGATGAAAGGTCAAAGGTATATGAGCAGCCCTCTTCATTGTCACTATCGAAGTAGCAATAGATAAACATCTGAAGATGCGCCGGCATGAGCTCCTCATCTCCAACACACACCTAGACGAAACAAAAGTTCATTCAACTCACATGTACATATACGAGATCCTCCCCTCAAACGATCTACCACTCCCTCCCCCTCACAGCGTCCCTCTCTCACTCGTGTACGGAGTTGAGGAACTTGAGCAGGTCTTCTCGGTTCGCGTCCATCTCCAGGTCGGCCGCGTCTTTGTGGACTTTCAGCTTGATCTAGGGAACACTCGTGTTAGCTCTCGCGTCCGTGATGGAAAAAGCAGGAGGAGTAGAGTAAAATATCAAGATAAAGCGAGAAGGGGACGAAAAATTGAAAGAAGAAGCAGAATAAACAAGGGAGAAGAGGGAGAAGAAGTAAAGACGAAGGAGCAGGAAGAAACACACCTTGTGCCCCGTCAACACGCTCCGCCGCTCAGACTCCTTACTCTGCTTCCTCCGCTTCCTATCTTTGTCTTTGCTCTTGCTCTTCTTGCGGCGTTTGCGCTCCTCCCTGTCCCTGTCCTTGTCGTCGCTATCGTCATCTCCCTCGTCCCGGTCGCGCTCGCGTTTGTGACGACGAGAGTGGGAGTGGGAGCTGCGGTCGCTGCTGTCGCCCTCGTCTCGAGCGTGCTTGGAGCGAGAAGACCGGTGAGAATGAGAGTGGCGGCGTTTGCTCGACTGGCCGTCCTTCTGCTCGCTTCGCGAACTAGGGGCCACCGAAGCCTGGTGGCGGCGATCACGCGACCGAGAGCGAGATGTGGACGACGACGTCGACGTCGACGACGAAGAGGACGAACGCGTCGAGGACCGGCCTCTGTCACGAGAACCAGATGCGCTGTGTCTTCTTCTTCCTTCTCCCGCTTCACGGTCAAGCGAACGAGGCCGATCCCGCGTACGTTGCGTTATAGTGCTCTGGGAGTCTGAACGGCCACCGTTCCGGTCATCTCGTCGATTTCGATTTGGCTGATGATGGTGGTGATGGTGATCACGCCGGTCTTCGCGCTATGAGTACGTCATCGATGGTGGGGTCATGAATGGGTTGGAAATGGAAAGAGTCTGCATATTAGTACGGAGGGCTGAGGGGAGATTCAGCAGGGCCGGGGTTGAATACTCACGGGGGGTGGTGTACGGCTGCGGCTGCGGCGTCGGGAGTCTGAGTCTCGATGATGACGGCTTGAGTGTTGGTGGTGAGAGTGGGAGTGGGAGTGGTGGGAGTGGTGCCTACGACGGTCGTGTTTGTCGTCGTCGCGTCGGTGCTGCGAAGAGTCTTTCGAGTCAGACTGTGGCAGTAAAGGAAAAAAAGGGCTGTGGTTGAGCTCACCGGACTTCTACTCCGTCCTTCTTCTTCACCACCTCGTCTTCTCTCGTGCTCATCCCTCCTTCTCATCCCATACTCTTCGTCAACCCCTCCTCTTCTCTGCGAAGAAGCACGCGACATCGAGCTGTCCCTGTCCCTGTCTCTCGTATCTTCATCATCCAACCGACGGTACCCGTGCGCGTTGTTCAGCCAAGCGTACATTCAAGAGAAAGAGACAAGATTAGGCGAAACGTTGTGCAGACGACAAAGGCTCGGTCTCACCATAGGTAGAATGCGAGCGTGAACGAGACGTATCGCGGTCGCGGTCGTGGCGACCCATGTTTCTCGTTCGTGCGTGTGCAAGTTGAAGATGGAGGGAAAGAGCAAGGAGCGAACGAGCGTGGTTTATGGGTTTATGGGTCGTCACTGGCTACGCGATCGGCACGGCCGCAGAGACGTCATCTTCCGCGCGTAAGCGTCTCCCCCGGGGCCGAACCACTCGAATTCTTCCTCTGCCATTTGACTGCTTGCTTCACGTATCCTGGGATCTACCACGTTACTCAGCTGAGCGTTGTTCCTGAGCGTTGTTCCTGGAAAGTTGCAGTCTATGTTGCGTTGGTGATGTCGTTGTGTGAACTAGGACGAAGATGGTGTTCAAACACACACGAAAGGAGATCTTGTGAGGACGATGTTGAGCGCGGCGGCGCAGGCGATGGTCATGCGATGGTCAAATGTCGAAAATGTTCACGCGTTCGTGAACTGTGGGGGTCCGTCTCGAGAACATATGCGACTATAGGTAGATTTACATATGGTGACACGCTACACTTATCAGTACAAGTACCTATAATCCGGGTTTAAATCCCCCATCGACTCCTTTTCTTGCACGGACAGCCCATCGCTGAACGGTGCATTGCGACTACGCCGTCGGTTCTCCCATATGCATCCTACAAGGTAGATGCATGACGCAAGGGCAGAGACGCATACGAACGCGATGCATAAGCTGTATCCTGTGATATACCGGGGTGCATCCTGAGCGAGGAAGGCATAGGCTGAAACGATGCCTCCGACTAAAATATGCAGGATCAATCATGGAAAGTTCGATTGAAAGGAAGCTTCATACCATTTCCGAAGCCGACCTGCCATGCTATAGCAATGGCTCTCCTCCGATGCCCTGCCACTAACGACCGTGAACTGTCAGAGGTTCGGACGAAACTCACGCAATCAGAAACACCCACAGTTCGTCGTAAACCAGCACAACACAACCGGCATCGCCGAGAACGTCCCACACGCCGCCAAATACAGCGCTCCGTACTTGAGGTTTCGCTCGTTCCCCCCTTCGCCCGTCGCAACGAGAGCGCTGAAACCAGCCAAAGCAAGCGCCATCGGCACAACGGCGAAGAGGAAACGGTGACGGAGGCGATCGGAGAAGACGGCTATGGATATGGCGAGGACGAACGCGCAGACCCAGGGTGGGACGGAGAGGAGTTGGGATTGAATGGCGCTGTGTCCGAGGCTTTGGATGATCGTTGGCGCGAAGTACGCTGTGATTGTGACTCATCAGCTTCAAAGAATCAGCTAATTGTGCAGTAGAGATGACACTGACCGTATCCGTACGCTGGTGTGATCAAGCCCAAGTACATGAATCCAGCTGCGATGACTTTATCTAGGTGATGTCAAACACATCTGAGAAGACGGCTCAAGGAGCTGACTGACAGAGAGGGGGACCCACAATCGGATATGACACTGAGCGCAAACTTGATGGTAATTCTCTCGTCGCGTTGCGAGCTGCCCACGTCTTCCTTCAATCTGATTTTCACAAAAGCCTTCTCCGCTGGAGTAAGCCATGTAGCTTCCTCTGGAAAATCTGCGATCAAGAAGAACAGAAGGACCGCAACCACACAAGAGAGTGCGCCCTCTGGATGTACAAGAATGAGTATGAGTCATCTGACATAGGTCCAAGTTGCTTACCTAGGATGAAAACCCATCGCCACGCACGGAATCCTCGCATGCCATCCATTTTCCCTATCGCGGTGGCGAGCAGTCCTCCGAACGCACCCGCCAAGTTATTTGACCCGAAGAAAAAAGCACATCGTTTGAGTGCGTCTTCGCGACGATACCACCTGAAGCGGGTCAATGAGAGCTAAACATAGACTCGGAGCGCGACGGACGACGAACATCGCCAAAAGGTAAAGCCCACCCGGGAACATTCCGCATTCGAATAATCCTGGTTATACGATAAGCTCAATGGTTTCGGGAATTCGGGCGGTGACGGGCTTTCACCTAGAAAGAATCGAGTGGCCAAGATGCCACTGTAGTTCTGCGTCAACCCTTGCAAGCATGTCGTTATGCCAAAGAGCAACATGCATCCGCTGACTGTAAGTGGGGTACGGGTCAGAGCTGACGCGGCGGACTTAGTGAGAACGCACGCCACACATGGGGTCTGAAGTGCTTCATGAGAGCATTGGACAGTATCTCGAAGAAGATGTACGGGACGAAGCTAAGCCGAAAGCAAATTTAGCTGTATGCGAGATGACCAGTACCCAAGACCTCACAAAATGACCAGTGCGGTGTTGTATTCGTTTCCCCCGAGATGTAGATCGTCCTTCAAGCCAAACAGTGCTGCATTGCCTATGTTCACGCTGTGACGTCGAAAGGTCAGTCGGGCCAACTTCTGTCGATATGAACACCCTAGGCTACTCACCGGTCCAGAAAAGCGAAAACGTACATCACGACAAGCATCACGACGACGCGACAGTCGATCTTCGCCATGACTTTCCACTCGCTGACCTCTTCAGCTACTGAAAGAGAGTCCGCATCCTTCGCCTCTTCGTCTGTCCGTTCCAGCTCGGCCTTCTCAGCAGTGCTCGAGCTAAGATTCTCTTCGAAAGACATCCCTGGCTGTGTGGCGACAAGAGAGAAGGGACAAGGCCTTCAGAACAAGGACAGCGGGCCAAGTTAGCCTATGTATACGATACTGGACGCTCACTAGAAGCTCACCTTACGATAGTGGGCTCGACGCCCTGATCAACATCACCACTCTAGCCGTCTCAGTCCTTCATATACAACCCCCGAGTAGGCATATCCAAGTACGATCGCAAAAGTGGCGCTAGTGGATCCCATGTGTGCACTTAGTCCACAACAGGCACTGAGAATAACAGATGGAAGTGGCGAACACGTTGCATTGGAAGTGTCGTAAGTATAGATATCTGCGCCTTGTCTTGGGAAGCGAAGTGGGATCATGTGTACGGCGATACGGAAGTTTATGTTACTATCGAGCGACCGAAGATCTGGGGGCTTCGCCTTGGAGGACATCTGCGTAATCGAAGACATCATGGTCAGTATATAGAGCGAACAAGCGACAGGATATAGAACTTACTTGTGCTGCTTCCGAGCATATGAACTCATCATTGATCGACTGAGAAAGTCGAGAGCAAGCAGGACGCTGCAGCAGGAGGTCGGACATTGGGCTAAACAGCGTCAAATACAGCAAGCGCTTTACGTAAGTCGTCTTTCTCCACGGTCTCGGTAGGTCTCGGTATACCATCTTGATCATTCTTAGCAGCGTTCACTTTGTGGACGTCTACGTAGCAAACACTCTATTCGCCATGATACCGAGGTCGATCAAACAGAGCACATTGAATTCAGAAAACAAAAATTTACGATCCGACCATGCACTCCCAACCGCCCTCTCCGAGAAGTGTGTGCTGCGTCACCGTTAGACTCCTCCAGATTGAAGACACTTCAAGGAATACGACGAGCCGACGATGACGACTGTTCTCAGGCTCGGAAGTGTGTTATTAGTAAGCGTGGTGTATTATATTTTAAGCAGTGGTTCGTGAAGAAAGGCGAAGACAGGTTTGTATGTGGATGCAGTTGAGTAAAAACCGTAAGGAGAAAGACGTGCGCTACTAGGGGACAGCTACGCGGTGGGACCAAGACGTTCTATCATCTTCACGCCTTCTGCATCACCTTCGACGCGAACTTGCTCTTCTCGCGCAGCGTCGGACCCCACTTGAACAATACCTAAATACACAGAAGGCCATCAGAACACCGACCGACTCAAATAAATGAGTAGAAATGGAGACTCACGAAGGGTATGGGGATCATGAGCGCAGCGAGGCACGCGAACAGTGTGTTGGCCCACTTGTACGTCATGGCGGCGTACATCTGTTGCGTGAAGAGCGGGAAGGCCATGCCCGCGAGGTTACCTGCAGAAGCGGGCGGATTCAGCTTGTCAGGAAGAGGGATGAGAAGGGAGACCGTGAACCGTGGACGTACGGCAAAGACTTTGACCCGCTAGTGCGGAGGATGCGAAAGGCCCGTAGCTATCAAGCAATGCGGAATGTTAGGGTTGTGTCCGATCCAAAAATGAGCGAGCTGTACGCACCAGTCCGCCAGATAGGTGAACACCGACAGATAGATGGCGAAACACGCCCATACAAACAACTGAAACCCAACCACGTCAGCCGCCATGCAAGGTAGACCCAAAAAGAGGAGTCGTACGGTGATAGCGATCACTAACGAGATCCAATGTACGTTCGGGAAGGTACACCACGCATAAATGAACATCGCAGCGGGGAACAGCACCGCCGCGAACATGGCGTGGTACAACCTAGCCTCCGGTCCTCGCGTCGCCACGTTCTTTCTGCACATTGCAGTGTACAGCGTTCAAGTTGCATTCCGGGTCGGGTCGGGCCGGGACTAGTCTAAGCAACAAGGTCACTCAAAGAAAGTATGGGATGCGTTTGATCTTACCGATAGAGGTGTTCTTGGAGGCGGCCGCTGGTGATGCCGATCAAGCTTCCGATGCTGAGTGGGAAGGGGGTGTGAGTTGAGCCGGGGAGGGAGGAAAGGAGAGATGAGACTCACAAGAACGTGACGAAGACGGTACCGTCCTGGCCGGCGTTGCGTTGAAGTTGTGGAGGGACTGGAATATAGGTGTGATGGATCTACCAAGGGGGAAGGTGAGATCAAACACAGCGTATTTGAGGTTAAGAATTTGCCACTCACTCGATAAGCACATAAAGGATGCCCCATGCGAATCCGAGCCAGAGCTGGTGCAAAAAAGGTCAAAACAAAAAACTTTCTTGGAAACAGCCTGGCGCGTACACTGCAGCTAGCGAGGACAGGTTCAGTGAGCAGAAGGTCTGTCAAAACGATGTAAGCGAAATCCAACACACGACGAGATAGGTTTCACTCACAAACAGGCCGGGTGCACGAAATGTAAATGAGCGTCTTGAGATCAGCACGCTCGTCTTCCACTCGCGCTCTATACCGCTTGTCTCCCGTCTCCTTTCGCGTCTTCTTCGCTATCCGTGTCAGAAGCACGGCAGATCGCGTCTCTGTCATGAACACGACCATAGTCAGGCCGATAGCGCCAGTGAGGCTGCATAATCGACCGGTGAGCCAGCTGAAATACTGAAACCGGGTCGATTCAAGAGCAACTTACATCAGAGAGATCCACTGGATCCATCGCCATTCTAACCTGGGATTCATCTCTATCCATCCAGCGGCGACTGGACCTAGGCCTGTGCCACCGATAGCTGCGACGGCGAAGACAGCCATTGGGAGACCACGCCTATGAGTAAATTCGTTAGCATGCGAGAAACGATAATGACATGCCAGGTGACTCACTCGTAAGAAGGCCAGAGATCACTTATAGTACCACCGACCTAGAAAATGTATCAGAGGTGATGATAGAGCGGCCGAAGCAAATTATACTGACCATGGTTGAACCCGTGGAGCCGAATGCGCCGGATAGGAAACGTGCAATGAGCACGGTTTGAATGTTCTTCGCACTACAAACGCATTAATACGTTCGATTCGAAAAGATTCGAAGAAAACGGTAAGAATCGGCTTACAGAGCGGCCATAAGATGCATCAAAGCAAAGCCAATGACGGAGCAGATGTAAAGAGGTTGCCTTCCGAATTCTTCGCTGAAGGAAGCGGTCACAAGAGGAACGACGCCGAATCCGAGAGTGAACATAGACAAGCCAATGATGGCTTGGAACCGGGTACAATTTAGATCCCGCGTCATCGAGTCAAACCCTAGAGCATATGTCGATCCATTGGCAGCTGTTAAAACAGATGAGTTTTGACTGGCGGTCAGTGACGTTCGGATGAGGCCCGTACCAGAGATGAGGGTGAACAAGATAGCTGGAGTGGCAATCATCCACTTATTTCGGCGGGAAAAATTGACAGGGTTTCTGGTATCACCTTTCTCGAATTCGACCTGCAATGCGGCGAAGAGGATCATTACGAAAAACCAAGACCGGAGAACGAAAACACGTACGTAGATGACCTCTTCCTTCTCTCCAACTCCAGACAAGGACTCGTCAGCCTCTTTAGAAGCTGTCTTCTCTAGAGAATGAAAACGTGGGTCTATTTGCTCCGCGACGTCATCTGGATACTCTATAGCGGAGTGGCCCTCAGTGGGATCGGCGAGCGTGGCTTCTTCATCACGAGCGGGCATGGTCGGGTCGCGTTCAATGGTGATGTGCAAGACCGAAAGAAGTGGAACGGCGGTATCCTGGCAGGACGAAGGCGATTGGGCGAGAACACCGGGGATTGCGTCGCTAAGAAGTGAGAGTGGCGGTCAGGTATATATGTATCTGAGCGCAGTCTACGTCCTTACCTCAGACTCCAAAGGAGATTTGTCTTGCAAGGCGAAAATCGACTCGGAACCGACAGAGCACGTGTTCTGCGATGATCACGGAGTGAGGCATTTAATCGACATCGTACAATCCGTCGTTTGGAAAATCGCAAGCAGACGAACGCCGCCAAAGATTAGCGGAGGAGGGAGTCATGGTTGAGAACATCGTAAGCATGATAACGCGCAGTCTCGCCAAGCCCTCGCGAGCCCCGATAATGGCGCCATGAGAAAGCAGATCACCACACCCGAGGTGCTGAACAGTGAAGACGAAGCTGCGTTCGGCCGGCGCGTTGAGATGCACTTGATATTTTTCTTAGTGAACGTACGATATGGTGAAAATCTGAGGGGATCGTGACTCGTGAGTCAGACCAGTGGAATTCCGCACCGGACAACATGCGCGTCATTGCACCGAGTATGGCCGACACGCAATTGCAACGCTGGACAGGCCAAGGATTCTTCTTCATCCAGGACCATAGCGATGCAAATCCTTTCAAAATCGAGATCAAAATGAACTGTCAGCCAATGAGCGTCATTGACAAAATGCCCTAGCGCACCTCGGGCAAAAACCCGCTCAGGCTCGCAGTCACCAATCCGACACCTCTGTCACTCGGCTCCCAACGCCGATACTCAATCGAGAGAAGTAGGTAGGACACTGAGAGTGTGGTGTTGAGTGTAGAAACGGTCGCACAACAACGACTCGAGAATTCAGGGATTTCCTTGCGTGTGGAGTCGGCCGACCGTGAACTTGAAGTTCTGGGCACCTCCGAGTCGTTGGGCTTACCGAAAATTGGTCAACACATATCCCTAATGAGCCAGAAGATCACCCACTTATTCAGATTGTCGTTGTCGCGAACGTGTAACGTTGAAGATCGATTATTGAATCTGGGAGCGGACTAGGGAATGTGATTGAAGGCGTCTGCGCGTAAATAACGCCAAACAACGCCCGTAACTTTCGACCACCTCAGACTCCTTCCCTAACGTCATTGTCAACACCTACCACCAATTCTCTCCATGCTTCTTCATTCTCGAAGGATCACCCTCATCGAACTCGCTGCTCTCAACGCGAGATATCGCAAAATCCCCTTTTGCTGCGATGCCGCCGTTCTGGAGCCGCAACTTAGTTATCTGAAATCCTGAGAAGAGAAGACTCACACCCCGACGACTTGGCTTCCATGCAGCGCGCACACATACAGCACTCCATTCTCACTGCGCGGGAGTCAAATCCTATATAACGCCTTCGAATAACACGCGAAGATAAAGAAGCCCGGGACCTTGGAGGGCCCCGTGAGCTTGGTGAGAAATGGGTGCTAGCGCGGCCAGGCTTCAAGTGGACATTGTTCCAGTCTTCTACGCGGTGCGATTGACCACCCATAGTCCAATAAGATATCTCGACGCTGATCCAAGCACAGTACATCAATGTTCTCTCCACTTCGACGCAGTGCCAGCTCAACAGAAAAGGTTCCGGCGAGGAGTTCATCCGTAGATGAGGTGGAATCTCTCCCGCCTGGCGATGCAGCGCAGATTACGGAATGGAAGGTCCTTGCGAAGATCGACTACCGCGTCGTACCAATGCTCTGTCTGATGTACCTCCTGTCGTTTCTAGACCGGTGAGTGTCTACGCCTCCTCGAATCTCCATAGCTACAAGTGTGTTGTTCTACTTGTAGCGTCAATATTGGCAACGCGGCGTTGTTTGGGCTGAAAGAAGATCTTCATCTGGTCGGGAACGAATACAACAATGCTCTAGTTATCTTGTGAGAAGCTCCTCTTGTTTTGCGCTGAACCAGCTAACCGATCTCTCTTACAGCTTCATCCCTTACATCGTCTTCGAAGTACCCTCTAACACGCTCATGAAACGTTTCAAACCACACGTCTGGCGTACGTCCCATTAATACTACGGCAATATGTGCACAAGTAGAGAAGCTGATTGACTACTCAGTTAGCGGATGCATGTTCTTATTCGGTCTGACAACTTGCATGCAAGGCTTGACGCAGAACTATGCGGGGATATTGGCGGCGAGATTTTTCCTAGGTGAGCATCTGGCTAATCTCAGGCTAAGCTCTGGCTGCCTACTAATCAACGATACCTACAGGAGTTTTCGAGAATGGAATGCTGCCGGGAGGGTTGTATCTGCTTGCCATGTGAGTTTCTGTTCTGTCGTCTTCGCGTACACTGACTTAACTTCGGCGCGTACAGGTGGTATCGGCGTGAAGATGCTCTCAAGCGCATGGCGTTATTCTACGGGTCCGCTACCCTTGGAGGCGCATTTGGTGGACTGCTCGCCAGTGCAATCGGAAAGATGGATGGCATGAGGGGGTTTCGTGGATGGCGCTGGGTCTTCATTCTCGGTAAGTGACCTCACTGAATCCTGGCCCGCGAGAGGCTGAACCTGACGTGTCTTTATGCAGAAGGCGCTCTTACATGTGTTTTATCTATCCTCTTGTTTTTCCTCATTTCGGACTTCCCGGAGGAGGTGACGTGGCTCACACCTGAGGAAAAGGCATTCGTGAAGACCAGGCTCGAAGAAGACGCAGGCGTGTCACAGCGTCATGAGAAGATCACCCTGAGATACGCTCTCAGCGTCATCTCAGATTGTAAGGAGCATTCGTCATTGTGAGCTACGTTAAAGCTCATTGATGTTCCACAGACAAAGTCATCATCGGGGGCTTCATGTACTTCGGGCTGAACGTCCCCGCCTACGGATACGCCTACTTCTCACCCACGATCATCCAGCAGCTCGGACACTCCTCGATCCAATCCCAGCTCCTCTCTGTCCCGCCCTGGGCATGTACATGGGTGCTTGCGGTGTCCCTCGCGTACTTCTCCGATCGCATTCGACATCGGTTTCTATTTGCTCTCGTGCCTCTTTTGATTGCAATCGCAGGCTTTGTCACGCTGTTGAGGAGGGATCTGCAGAATACAAAGGTTGGGTATGCTGCGCTGTTCTTAGCGGTGGCGGGGACTGTTGGGGCACTGCCAGTCGTCCTGTGTTGGTTCACAACGAACTGTACGTACCTGTGGTTGGTGTCAACGATCATCCACAGCCACGTTAACCACGTTTCGGTTCAGTGGCAGGCCACCGACGGAGAGCCATCGCGATTGGATGGCAAACTACCTTTGGTAATAGTGCGTGACATGCTGTCTAAGTACATCTCCTCGAAAGCAATGCTGATCGTTCCTACAGTTGGCGGAATCATCGCTGCGTACGCCTTCCTTGCCAAGGACGCTCCACGCTACACCACAGGATACGCCCTCTGCATTGCGTTTCTGTGCATCGCCATCACCTCATGCACGCTCTATCTCCTTGCGTGTATAGCGGAGAATCGGAAGAGAGATAAGCATCCGTCTTTGGGCGACTCGTTGTCGGCAGAGGAGAAGCAGCTCATGGGTGATCTGAACCCGGAGTATCGATACTTTCTCTGAAACTGCAGAGCGGCGCTGTCTTGTATGATGCCGAGACGTATTCAGGGTGGGGTTGTCTGTATAAGTAATCCTTGGTCTAGGTCATTTGTGATCCGTACCCGTACGGCTTGCATCTACATTACAGGGCCTATGTGGTTTTTTCGGGAATACCGATGTGGTCGCTGCGGTTGAATTCGAGCGAGCGGCGGCGAGACGCGTGCTAACCGAAGTGAAAACGTGACCGCGAACAACCACATGATCGCGTCGCGTCTCCTATTGGCGCTTAGCTCTTCGTCTTTTCGTCGTTCTGCCATCCAGCTCTCAGTTATATATCGGCCTTCTCCAACTTTCTTTTCTAACTACTCGGTGCGCACTTTGACTGTACGCGACCAAGAATATTCAATGGTTATATGCTTGAGGAAGATGCCAGAAAATATGGCTAAAGGTGCGCACAGACAGTCCTCACATTGCTAACAACGGCTGACAATCCGTTCGATTTCAGACCGACGAAGGAGGCTGACCGTCCTGGACAGTATATAGCTTCTTGTGAATCAAAGTTGCCCCCCATCGCTGCTCTTCCTCGTGCTACCACCATCTCCGCGCTACTCGCCTTCCAGTAGTCCACCCCGGTCGTCACTCAAGTTCAAGTTCCGGTACTTCGAAGCACTACCTCAAGATGGCCTTCCCCGCCGGCACCAGCAACGTTCCTGCTCTATCTATTGCTCCTCAAGCTCCTGCCTCTGCTCTATCTCTTCGCTCCATCATCATTGGTGTTGTATTGATTTCTCTCGCTCTCATCGCCCTCTTGGCCGGACTCTTGTTCTGGAGCATCCGTCGTCGTCGTCGGATCAAGGTACGCCGTGGCCTCTACACATCCCGCAATTCCTGATCTGACGCGGCTGACATAGGCAATAAACCGCGATAAGGCGGTCGTTGTCGACGACATCGAGGCCCAGCTCACTGCTAGCCCCATCATGCAGTCCGTTTCTGACTGTGCTCTGCTCTTCAACTCGTTCTCCGCGCCGCCGACGCCGTCTCTCGCAAGCAATACCACGAGCGATGTGGACTCCGACCTTGAAGAGGTCGTCTTGGTTCCTTTCTCTCTGGCTTCTCCGACGCGCGCGTCCTTCGCCACTACGGCTGCGACCGATCCCAAGCTGGCTGACCTCTTCGACGCGACCACTCGTCCCTTCTCCTTCGCGTCTACTTCGTCAGCCTCGACCGCCCCCGACCTGGCCTTCGACAACTCCTTCGCGTCTTCGTGCTCGGCTCCCGCCATCGTTGCTATTCTGAAGAACATCGATAACGAGGAGGTCGGCTCCCGCCTCCATCGCCTTTCTCTGCTCGCAAACATCCCATGCACGCACTTCGCCGACTTCGTCCCTCCTCGCTGCGGACCGGAGAAGACCCCTACTCCTCGTCCGTTCTTGACTGGCGTCGACCAACCTCGTGCTGTGCCTGCTGCTAAGGCCACCGTTGTCCACGGCTTCTTCTGAACTGCTTCGCTGCATACCTCGGTTTTTATCCCGTCTTCGGTTATTCGCACCGGCACCTTGTCCACTACCTCTAACCTCCCGGGTTGATGGTACGTTCATGCGTTTGATTCTCTGTGTATCTCGCTGACAACATTCCATATAGCGCGCTTTCTTCATGTCACGCTGCTGCACATCCCTTCTTCAATCCCACATGCTTGTAAGGGCTCGACTTAAGACATCGTAGACTGCTCCACTATGTGGATGCCTCATCGCTGGTGAGCATAAACTCTCTTGTCTTCGCTACTAGTGACCACTGACAACTGATGATCCCCACTACCTATGGTAGTGGGTCTTTATCGTGCTGAAACGAGCCAGATGTCACAAAATTCACGTGATAAGCTCCACCTTAGCTCCACTCTCATCGTTTTAGCCTCGATCTCGGTCACTCGCACCAGATGTGATCATACCGTGACTGTCACGTCACTACTGGATTACGCGTCTCTACCCAACGCTGTAGTTGTCGTCGTCCCTCTTTCATCTGGATCGCTACGGTCCACCCTCTTGCACGACATCAATGGCACCCACACGTCTGGCGATGCACGGTTCCTACATAGGTCTGCCAGCCAGTATCCTCCTCGACCCTCAAATAACAACATCTTTCATCGCATTCGACTTCGTGTCCAATCATGGCCTTCCCGCGACCGTTACTTCCAGCACTGCGACCGGCGCGATGTCGTTGTCCGCAAGCGGGCCTGTCTGCATACCTACGCCGTCAGGCTGGTACTCATCTACGCTACCATTACCAGTGCTGCACAAGAGGCCGTTTGACGTAGTCCTCGGTGCGGATTTTTTGGCTGTATGCCCTTTGGACATCAGTCGCTGTTTTTTGCTTGACCCTTGATGATCAGATCCATGCGCTACCCGGAGGCAGCCCGGAGGCGTCGAATGGATAAGAGCACCCTCTTCTGTCGTACGAGGTAAGTATGTTGCTACTATCATCGACAACTACATTCATTTACTCATCACTCTTGCAGCTACTCAAACGCATCCGGCGCATCGAGCCCCTTCACCGTCTTCAATCTAGCCGATGCGCCGTCAGCACCATCGGATCTTTATCCTGCATCTCGTCGGCCGGGGTCTGAGCCATCGTTGGCTGGTCCATCCCGTGCTGCTCCCGCGTAACGCAATGTATATGATGTCTCTGTTGCTGCCTATGTACGTTCGCTCTTCTATATTGGGAGCAGACGTTGACACAGATAACTTGTGTAACATTGCACGTAACCATGGGATGGAGGTGGATCACATGCCCAATGATGCCCTTCGAGTACGTGTTCTCGAGCGCCCTCAACCTCCTTCTCGTCGTTCGTCATGCTCTCCAGGCTATCCAGCAACACCATCAGGCGCGTCGACGCCCGCTCGTCGGCCAAGAGGCTGGCCACGGGGCACCGAGCGAGCGAGCGTCGTCGACGTGCTTTCTACCTACCAGGAGGATTCGTTCTTTGCTTTAATGTAACTGGTTGGGTTGCTTCTGGAAATATATTTGTTTTTATTATCCAAAATGCCCGAGGGCTGTGATACTTTCCCTGCTTCGCATTCGCCACCGCTGCTTCCCATAGGTAGTGGGCGCTGCCGCTCGTCGGCCCTACTTCACTTATTCATCTACAGTAGTGGTCTTCCCTCGACCTCTTTGGGGTATTCCCCTGCCCATCGGACACGATGTACATATCACGAGACTATCCAGCTCGTAGATGTGTTGTCGTTACGTGAGTTTCCCTTTCCTCGTCCGCTGTTGTCATTTCAACTCACGCTCTCTCTCAGCTCTCTCTCAGCTCGCTCCCACCCTCTCTTCCTCTCACCTTGTCTATCCGAGGCGCTGATTCCCGCAAACCAGTTGCGGAGAATATCGCTGGTATGTCCTGTCTATCGTGCATGATTGCGCTTATCTTTGAGCTTATCATCCTCCATAGCGCCTCGATTCACCCTCCCCCTTCTCTGTCTCCTTCTCCACGCCCTGGGTGTCCCGACGCCAGTAGTGGTATCGGCTCCCAGAATATGAAGTCGCAGTTGCACACAGGTGTAGCCTGCCGGTGCGACTCATTTTGTGGGTAAGCCTTGTTCGTCGTGCCAGCTAGCGATCATCCCTGAACTCATACTGCTTGCTAATAGTGTTGGCTCGCTCCCTCGTATCATATACTAGCCGGAACCCGTGCTCCGCTACGGGGTACGCAAGTTCAATACATGGTATAGAAACCTTGTTCACTCGCGAATCGTGGTGACATGTCCCACAGCACCTGAGTTATGAGCAAGCTCTCAGGAAAAGTGGTTGGCCGAGTACCCCCAATGTATCGTGTCTGAGTCTTGATGTGCCGTAACTTGACAGCCAGAGGACATCACGCACAATTTGGAATCAACACACCCGTGGCAGTCTCGGGCTTCGATACCTTCGTAAAGAGTGCACACAACCATGTAAACCTCGCGGTATACTCGTGAAAGGGTCTGAAATCGATTGCAGTCGGAGCAACATGATGATGTCACAAATACACAAATGAGAGTACTTGTCTCCAGAACAGTGCTTGTCCACCAGATCAGCGTGCAGAGCCGCCACTGGTGAGCATTCTTGGACCCTCCCTCAAGGTCAGAGTCTGATATGAGGACCCAGCGCTCTGGTCAGTCTTTTCTTCCAGCAATGCACGCCGAGCCAACCTTCAACGTATACATTTGACCGGGTCAGATCTGATGTAACCACCGGTGAAAAGCTGCCTGCTTACTGTTATCTGGGTCGAAAGAGCGCTGCGTGGGGTCGTATTACGCGTACGCCAGCCAGCCGTCGAGCTCTTGTCGCCGTGTGCTATGTAACAGGCAAGGGCGAGTACAGTCAAGAGTAACCGGTATCTTGAAATGAATAATTAACACACCATTCGGAAAATCTCCCGACCATTCGTACACCGGGTATAAATACGACTCAGTACTCAGCGATCACGCATGTAAGTATTGCTACCACTGCCAGCCTAAGGCTTCTGCCCTGCCAGTGCAAACGTGGAAGTTCGACAATATTCTTCTCTTGATTCCCGGTCGTGACATGAGCACTGATGTGATGGGATGTCGGAAGAAGGTCCAAAGTAAGGTAGAAATCGTGGCTCACCTTGGGCAACAGACAGACAGAGCTCCCTGCGCACACGAACACAGAGAGTCGTGTGCGTATTTTAGATAGCGGCCGTCAAGCTCGAGTCGCCGAGTTCTAGTAGCTGTAGGCGAGTCCTATCACTGGCAGGAGCAGCTACTCAAAAGAAGTAATCAACTCACCACCCGAAAAGATCTTGTAGTCCTTTGTGCACGCGTGTATTTACACAACCCAACGGTCATGCGTGTACCACTACCAAACGTCACCCTGCCAGTGCGAGTATGGAGGACGTATCTTGAGGTTGCTGGTCTCGGTATAAGAGCTACTGAAATCGACTTTTAGCACATGAACTTGATGTCTATGCAGCGAATTGGAACTCGCCTTGAATGTCTGCCACGCCGGAGCCGCCTGCGCACAGGTTGAATCTCAAGAGCAAGTCGAGAGAGCTGCCCTGACAGTGAGTATCGGGAGTGTGACCACGGTCAGGCGGCAGGCCAAGATCAGGAGCGCCTGCTGTGCTGTATCGGGAAGTCGACACGTGGTAATTCCTGATCAGCCAATCAGAGAGCTTCTTTGTCTCTGACGTTTGTCTTTTACGTTTGTCTCTGAACGCCAAGACCACTCTCTTTTATCTTTTAGATTCCGACGGCTTGGATATGTCAAGTTTTGCCTCACACCAGTAGTGGTGCTCGCGGAGAAGACGCAGGTGCATATAGATGTAGCCCTGCAGTTCCTTCTGTGCGCATAGCTGTTGTTGTATCTGGAACATGATTGTAGTTGCATACAGGTGTAACATTCCGATACAATTCATTTTCCGCTCCTATGATCCATAGCCTTGAATACGTTGCATATCCCGTCGTTCATTAGTGTTCAAGTATGATCTGAACTTCTACGACCTTGGAGATGCCGTCGTGAATGAGGCTTGAGACTTAGTACAGAACTAATGGGGTCATACATCGCGATGTCTGTACAAGCCTTAAACATTCACTTCCAATCTCAGCAAATGATAGGTCGAACCACGTATGGCAGGTTGTGCGTGGAGGACTGCGTGACGGGAGGCACTGGAAACTGGAAAGTCACCAGTACGCCTAGGTGAACGTGAACGACAGCCACGACGGTGGAAGCAAAGTGTCCGACCTTCAACATGGAGCGAGAGAGTCCCATCTACACTGAATCATAGGTCTCGACAGTGCGCGGAAAGAGGTTGAGTCTCTTGCGCTGCACGGGAGCATCTAGAGCAACCTCTGCGTCGACGTCGTCCCTGGTATCGCGATTGAGCATTGTCGAGATGGAGGATCCGGCGCCACGCTCGAGGTTCTGGTGGAGAATCGAGAAGGCGTTGGTGGTATTCGTGCGGGAGATGGTCGAATAACGGCTCTTCGCAGGTTTCCTGAAGCTATCGCTGGGGCCGAAGGACATGGACGTCGTCTTCTGAAGCTTTCCGAATTGTGACAAATCACCGGCTTTCGCTGGACGCTGCCGCAGGTCTTGCGCTGGAATATTCCGAGTCTGAGGGATAATCTGTTCCGCCCCTCGTCCATCGCCTCGAGATAAGCCAAGTCTCCGATTGAGCAAGTCCTTCTGAGCAATGATCCTTTCTTTGGCAGTCTACAGTGGCTAGTATCAGGACAATATCTTTGATCATAATGAACGCTGAACGTACTGCCATGTCAATTTCGGCGACCTGGCTACGAGGCTTTGGGATCCACTTGCGCTCGCGCAGCTCAACGACGTCCTACGACGACGCCAACACCATCAGTATAGAAACAATCGAGAAGTTCAACCAAAAAAACGCACCTGCAACATGAACCGCACACGATAGCTAGAGATGGTTTGGCTTCTCAACAACTCCTTCATGCGCTGGAAGTAGACATTCATGTGGGCGCGAGCCTTTGGAACGTCGAGGAGCGAGCCGACGCTAGTCATGAGCACACACACACCCTCTATATCTTCCTCCCGGGGATGTTCAGGATTGTGAAAGGACCGCTTGATCATCTCGTGCATGATACGCTCCGTGACCATCTGCAGCTTGAAGAGCTCACTGATGAACTGGATGCAGCCAAGACCACGATGCCTGGCCCTCTGAGCGGCGTAGTACACCTCGAATCCGGAGCACTCCTTGCTCTCTTCATTCGCATGACGGCCCTTGGCAGTGGACTCGTCCTCGACAACTCCCGTCTCCGCGTTCTTTTCGGTTGTCCAATCACGGTCCGAGTCGACATCTTCCTGACAGCTAATCAGAAGGAGTCTGTGAAAGAGGTTACCGCCAGTGATAGGCTTGCCCTCGCTATTCCGAATGTTGTCGTCCTGAACCTTCTGGCTGATCTGCTCCATCATCCTACGACACAGAAGGGCGTACATCTTCGACCACATCACCTCGTCCTCCGCTTGCTCCAGCACGGACTTGATGACCTGCTTGAGAATTCTGCTATCCTTCTCACCCTCGCACTTGTTGACCCAAACAATAATCTGATCCGAGATGGAGTCGAACTGCTTCATCGTCAACTTGTTGAGTAAGCCCCGAACTTTGCGCTCGATCATCTCGGAGGAGGATGCATCGCCAGCGGGTGGACTGCTGTGGATGCTGCTGGCCTGCCAACGGTTGGCGGTGACTTCCAAAGGAGCAACGTCGGGTTGAAGGGAGTGATGTAGGCGAAGGGATTCGAACGCAGTAGCTGCGGACGTTTGTCCTGGGAGTTGGGTGCCACTGGAGAAGGAGGTCAGTGACGACGAAGACATCTTGGTGTTCCCGGACGCCGTGAATACCGCTGCAGAGGTGAAGGGAGAGTGAGAACGAAAGCTTCATTCGCCTACAAACTGTCGTTCTTATAGTAAAGTTAGTCACTGCGTCGAAGGGCGTTCAGCATCACCATGAGGCAATCCATGTGAGTGTGGCGTTTGCGTTCCGTCTTCTGAGAGCCTCTCCGTGCCTCAAACGAGCGTTGCACCTGCCCCATTATATGCACCTCATCCACCTCGGGGGTCTTCTTCTTGTCGAGATGACTATCCGCGGCGTCAGACACAATACACTCCAGTCGAAGATCACTGCGCAACGTACTTTCGTCCGGAACGGCAACGCATACGTCAAGCCACGCATGTTAACCTCAATACCAAATAAGATATAGCATACAGTGAGAGCGAGATCTGAGAGAAAGCCTCTCAGTAGAAAGAACAGTCTCCTCCTGCTACTGGTGCAGCGAGGAGGACAATCTCTTCACCACGTGTACCATCACCGCATTCCTGAGTGCAGTCACAGACCAACAGTGAATAAGGCGTGTTTAGAATATTTATTTGCGTTTTGAGTCCAAACCCCAGAGTACCTATATGCGCCTTTACACCTGTAAACCACTCTTCTCTCCCCTTAGCCTTCAGCCAACACAGCACAGTATCTCTCGAACTCACAATAAACAACAAAAACGCATAACCTACACCCTCTCCAGTACAACACCCACACCCGGAACCCTCATCGCCCCCTCCCCATCCAACACCACCACATTCACACTCGCCCCCTCCGGCCCAACACCCCACAAATCCTGACCATTCCAATACGGATAACACCCCATATGCACCTCCCCATTGTACCCCTCGAACCTGCTCTTCCCATCCCCATTTTCATCGCCGTGGGAGAAGACGGGGAACCCGGTGTCGACGCGGAACTCCCCCGCGCGCCCCGAAGGACGGAGGGGAAGGGGTTTGTGGGGCGGGGCGCCGAAGAGCTGGAGGACGTCGATGCCGGCGAGGAGGTAGGTGTCGAGGTAGAGCGTGCCTTTGCGGACAGACACCACCGCCTTGGTCGCCTGTTCCACCTGTACCTGGTTCTCTCCAGTAGCGTCGGCTTGCGAATTGTGGGTGGACGTGTAGGTCCCGGCGTAGAGTTCGGAAGCGGTCTCGGCGGCGACGATGTCGATGGAAGGCTGGAAGACGCGGATGATCTCGTACGCGACTTTGGCTGCGTCCGGGTAGTGCCCTGCGAGGAGGACGATGACGGCGTAACCCGAGCCCGGGTGGAAGGCGAGGGCGGCGTGGTGGCCTGCCATTGCGCCCACTGAGTACGCATATATGTCAGTCAAAGTTCACATAACTTGGATGTGCGATGTAGAGTGGGGTAGATAATAATATGAAGGATGGATGGAAGGAGAAAGCAAAACGCACGTTTCCAATACACCCTCCTCACCCTTCCATTCGAATCCCGCGTCTTCACAATCTCCCACATCAGCCCCATCTCCGTCCAATCGTCCTCATCAAACGCGTGCACGGGCTTGAACCACTTGTCTTTCTGATACTCGTGCAACAACGAGTCCGAAGAGGGCGAGAGCACGTTCTGCGCGAACTTGATCATGTCCTCGAGCGAGGAGAACTGTCCCGCGGCGGGGTTCATCGCATCCAGGAAGTCTTGGTCCTGCGTCGCGTATATGCGTCAGTTATGGTTATAGGTGAGATGCGAGAGGGACGTACCACGACCTGCGGAGCCAAACTCGGCACAACCACCTTCTCCTTATTCTCGGGTGTGACCTCGAACCCACTCCCCTCCATCCCAAGCGGCCCAAACACGTCCCTCGTCATCAACTCCCCAAAGCTCTCCACGTCCACACCAGACCGTCTACTCGCCTCCACCACCACCCTCCCCAACAAACTCGT
>RWJN01000361.1:3253-35927 GCA_004332605.1 Steccherinum ochraceum
ATCTCCTCCGTCACAGTTCTGCTGCTCCCGTTGCAAATTCTCCCCCCTCTTTCGCGCTTTTGCTCGCAAGGCCAGCCGCTTTCTGTCGCTACCAACAATGGCTCTTCAATTCCCATTCTCGAACCAGTTCCCGTACTCATTCTCCTACCACGTCCCGTACGATTACCAGTATCAATGCGCATTCCCACCGCCCTACCTCCCTCTTCCCCCTCAGCAGAGCCTTCCAGCCCCCCAGCCCCAAGGCCCCTCAAGGCTTCGCATTTCTGCCCGTTGTACCCCGTTCGACCGTGGCGAGACACTTTGGACATCGGAGATCGAAGAGTTTGTCAAGCAGCGGATGAGGACCGAGCTGGTGAGTCGACTCCGAAAGCGTCACGGTGGATGAAAGTCCTTTACTCATCCATCATGGCTCAACAGGGCGACGATAGCTTGGAGTTCCGTGTGACCTTGAAGGCGCAACAAAAGATGAAAGGATCTGTTGCAAGAGACCAGAAAGGTGCCCTGAAGCTTTCCTTAGAACAGCTTTTGACAGAGGTACGTGCAGCGATTGACACAATACTCTTCTATAGCTTATTTGTCGAAATAGGTACACCCATCTTTCCCCCTCCGCAGCCGTGCAGACCCGTTGGAACCATCAATCATGGTTATAACCAGCACAACGACTGACTATCAGTCAAACCGATACCTGGCGAGCAGGCAGAGTCACCGGAACTGGAGTTGGTCAGAGATGGCCGCCCTTCTCGAGGAAGGGAAAGATGTAAGTGCCAGTTGGCATCGATTTAATTTCTCTGCAGCTCTGATCGGTTTTTAGTACGTGTTCTTTGTTGGTGTCGACGAACACGAAGTTGGACATATGGTCAAGAGCATGTTTCCCCATCTGCCTGCTGGCTACGTGCGTCCTCGTCTCTTATTCACGTGTCAAATAGAATGATCTAACGTGTGGTTTTCATACAGCGATTGGAATATGAGCAGATCAACAACCGAACCCAAGCCTTGCACCTCAACTTGAAGGAGCTCCGAGGTAAGTGACATGTCGCTGTGTGACTCGTCCGAAAGAACTGAATAGGTATTATTGCAGCTGCCTCAGTGCGCGAGGCCGCTAGAAATGAGCCCGCTGTCGACGAGCCTCAGGATGAAGCTGCGGTCACAGAAATTCTACAGATCTTCAACAAGTCTCACGAAGATAACTTGCTCGAGGTCCTCCAGGACATTGCGAAAAAGGCAGTCTTACCCACTGCTCACGATCGCACCCTCCAGCCGATTCCAGGTTCTTCGAACCACCCTGATGCATCTCGGGCTGCCAATCAAGTGCTTCGCTCTGAAGAACTTTGCTCCGGTGCCTTCGGTGCCACTACATCCGACGAAAACGTTGCGATCGGTTCGAAGCGACGTGCGGAAGACAAGTCGTCGATTTCCAGCCCGAACAAGAGGAGGAAAGGGCAAGAAGAAGCGCTGTCTCAAACCGCCTCGGACTTGTGATCACAAGCATCACTTACGGTGAGTGAAGATTTACCTGATAGGTAGTGGCACAATCGGCTGATGGGTGTTACGCACTGTCTGCTCAGACCGCAGTGTATACGCGGTGAACTATTCATTCATGCCCAGCTCCACGATTTTCTACGCTCCCAAACCTTGTTTCTCTATGCATCCGCACTCATCACGACGCTGTTGTTTGTGTTCAATGTCTGTTGTTCCAGCCATCTGTTGTTTTCCCTCTCATTACGCTCTCTCCTTACACACGTCGTAGTCCCTCATTACTTTCTTACTTTCTTTCCACATACTACTCTCGACTCTAACCTTACAACCCATCTCTTACTTACCGTCACTTCCGGCACATTTATCGCGCATCGTCATTTTTCTAACGCTATCACACTCGTTATTCACTTATCAATTTCTCACTTTCTTATGTCTCTTTATCTCACACTCAGCATGTAGCGATACTAACTCTTTCACCCCTCTAGCTAGCTTCATATAGTAAGCTTCACAGCGTAAAACAGTCACTATTTGCAATATATCCACCGAATTACTGTCCTGATCACTTTTACTAGGACCTGCACCTCTGTAAGATCGATACCCTCGACCACCAGATAGAAGTCTGTGATATCTCGCTGAAGGTCAATTCGCGCTTGATGCTACTACATGATCGAGAGCTGTAGGCATCGCCCACATTTCACCATGCGCAGACGCAGACGTGTATCGTAGTGTAAAGGTATATGGAGGCGTTTGGATCGATTTACCTACTTAACCCAGTCAGCGGAGGCAGTGGAGTGAAACGTAACCGCAGTAGCTCAACTGACAATCATAAAAAATTGTCCTCGTGATCGTCTCTTTCTGAATAACACGTTTGCGGTTGTGCTCGGAAGGTTATTCATGCCGATCCAAGAGGAATCGGGAACGACTCCGTCTTGCTCGGACTTCATATCGTAGGTGTGGACGAAGTTGGCGAGCAAGCCCTTCAGCTCGGTAGAGGCGAAAAAGCGACCAGGACTAAGAGTTATCAGCTCACTTAGAGTCACCAAAATCAGATCATGAGGCAAGACGACGCACCAAGCGTGTTTTCCGAGGCCAAACGACAGAAAGTCGGGGCGGGTGTTCACAAACTCATTTCTCAGCGATTCTGAATCACGTGCGTTCTCCATCTTCGCAAAACGCCATGAATCAAAGACATCGGCGTGTTCGTACTTTTCCTCGTCAAAGTGGACAGCTCTAATAGGAGCAGAAACGAGGGTGCCCTTAGGTATTAAGGTGCCGTCCAAAAATGTGAAGTCTTTCACGGCTAGACGCGTGAGCGACACTGGCGCCTGATGTCAACATACGATCCTTCTTGCGCTGTAAACGAGGACTCACTAGTTCCAAGCCCAATAAAACGAGAATTTTGTTTGATAGAAATGTCGAGTTTGACCATCTTGCCCAGGGCTTCTTTGGTCCAACCACATTCTGCAACAACCCGGTCAACTTCTTTACGCAGCTCCGCTTGGTATTCGGGGTAAGCGGCAGCATGGTAAAAGACATGAGAGAACGTCTGTGAGGGACTAATTAGTTCCGCCTCAGATTGCTATAACGCGCCATTTCTTACCATGGTGGACGTATGTATGGCTGCAAAGTTGACAATCAAGACTCTGAGAGTGATAGCCTCAACGATGTCCTTCTCTTTGGGCACATTCTCGATGAGCCAGGTGAGCATGTCCACCTGATCCATAGATGTGAATCACCTTTGGTGTCATCCGAGGCATACTTAAGACACACAGGTTTCTCAGCCCATTCTTTTCTGTGGTCCCTCGACAGCTGAACGCGCTGCTCGATGACGGGCCTCAAGGCTCCTCCGAGCGCTTTGTCATGGATGTGACGGAAGTGAGGTTAGAGACGAGGCTGCACGAGCATAAGAATTCTCTCAGAATTCTCTCAGAATGATCACGATACAAGTCCGTGGCACTCACCCTCTCATGAAAGTTGGGACTGCGCCTATCAGGTATCCAGTTTTCACCAGCTCGATGGTGTAGTCGATGTTGAGTTTGACGAACTCTTCGTTCCGGCCTTATCAAACATAAGTGCGTGAAGTCACAGCCTTCGATACAAATGTACGTACACAAAGGAAGTTCGATGAAGATACGATTACTTGTTCTACAGACGATCTTCATAATGGTAGGATAGGCTTGCACTTTCACCCAAGCTGAATTATAGAAATAAATCGGCGTTACATGGAGCGAGGTACTAAAGATACGTACTGTCACTGACCGGAATCAATTCGTTGCTTGCGGTAACGAGCTCATCGCGAACTTCGGGATATAGAACACCAAGGTCACGTGTCAGTGAGGTCCGGATGATGGGAGTGTGATATGGATTGCTATGGACCTCTTGCCCGAACGTGTAATCCACGTGGTGGATCTATGGACGTGACACGTTGTATTGAGAAGCACGCTTTGAAAACCGAATGAGCGTACCTCGACCATGGCGTCCATGAAACTGAGTTCGTCGTCGTTTGCTTTGCGCAGCTCCTCGACCAAAACTTTGCTCGTCACGAAGACATGCCAGCGGAAGATTTCTGGGACCTTGAAAGTCTTCCCCTTATACTGTACAGAACATTCGTCGTGTAGTATAAGCTATAGAGGACGCGAATGTACGCACCTTGTCATATCCACGCTGCAGAAGGGTATGAGGGGAAAACAGAAACTGGAATGATCCGATGTAAGAAAGGAGAGGAAGGTCCGTTGTAAGCGACGGTATATGAGACAACTGCAAGGAACGTGGTCAACAAATTGCGCTCGTTCGAACTGCTTGCAGCGCACCTTGCGTCGTTCAGACTTGATCAAGTTCACCAGTGTAAACCATATTACAAGGATGGCAGCTACGTATACCCACAGTGATTCTGAGCTTGAGGAGCTGAACATGGCGTTCTGGCTAGCAGCAAGTCTATACAGTCCGGCGTGGAGGTCTAGACGAAGGTAACTTTCGAGACGTGGCAGTGTCTTGCTATATAACAGAATGCAGAACGATATTCGGATCACCGCACCACTGCCATCATCTGAGGTCAATATGTCGAGCGTAGCCGACAATATATAAGGAATCGTTGAACGCTGAGCGCTGAGCACTCTCTAGGTTTTGGAGCCACAGAGACCTCCGATGTAAATATCTCCAATGACATGGAATGCAGTGCTGAGGCTCGTGACGCTGTAGCGAATACTCCAGAGTTCGATGGCCATCTGAGGATTCTCGTTGAACGAGTTGAGCAATCAGGTTGATTTTCATGAAGAGCAACAGAAACAGCGTACCAGCAGAGACCAAGGCGGTCAAGAATGTTGAACATACAACAGGCAACGTCTCAAGAAGTCGCCACTTTCTTAGTCGCGCTTTACTCTTAGGTCCAGGCCGGAAAGCTTGAACATGATATATGCGGTCGTCTCCATTTGCGCGCCCTTAGAGACACCGGAGAACCACAGCTGAACATCCCAAAGATTATGGTCCAGTCGACTGAGACAAATCGAGACGTCAACAGCTTCCAATGGCAGAACATAACTAGAGTGGTCCACTGTATAACGTTCGTTAATAGTACAACTCAATCAGATACACGTCCAAACAAAACAATCGTGGGGTAAGCACATCCGAACCAATGTGTACTTAGCTCAGCATATCTGTAGCTCAAAAATATGAGCCCAATCCTGCTCTATGTGCTCTTCTTCGTAAACCGACTGGGAATTGTCTGCCGGTAGAAATGCGCCATAATCCCTTCGGAATGCGTAACCGTGAGGTTGAAGAGCGGATGTGTTGCATTCTGCCACACAGAGAACAAAGTCAGCGCGGGTGAGAGGCCAACCTTTGATCCTACGTACCAGTCTGTTCTTCTCTCCGCCGACGTAGAGAGAGGCACCTTCCTCCTCTACCCAGCTCAGAGCAGAGATGAAGGCTTCCTTGCGTAGGCCATCGAATTCGGCCTCTGTACATGACTGAGAACCACTTGCGCGAAAAGACGGGTCGGCGGACATACCTGCGTGGGCTGTCCATGCGGCGCTCAAGGTTTCCCGTCTGCTCGAGGATGGTTGGACGCGATGTTGTGCAGCGGAGAGACCAGCCAGACAGTAGAGTGTATGATAAGAATCAGAGGGTCTACAGTCTCCAATCATGAGTGCATTTCATCAGCAAGCACTGAATGTGTACGTACTTTGGAGGTTTGTCAATGAGTCCACCCGCATGATGCTGACCTGCGTACAAAACATACTCTTGAAGGCCGCGGCGATTGAACAGCGCATCTGAGACTAAGAATCAGCATGAGCAAGCCGATAAGTGGTTGTAGACTGACCGTCCACATCATCCCATTCACCATCGGGCTCCGTAGGGACATCTGTCGCATGAGCTTTATCCTCCGATTTCCCAACGCCTTCGCCTATCAGCCCTTCTACAACCCCTGCGCATCCACCGACCCACCAGCTGTAGCATCCGTCCACTAGCTTATTCGTCCTCCCCTTAAACCCGCCCAGCTCAATCGATGACCCCTGCATCTGCACCGTCCATCTCAATAGCGCCTTCAGGTTCACTTCGGGCTTCACATTGCCAGAGCCCCGATAGCTTGTCTTGATGTATGGTTGCAAGAATGCCCAAGACGCTGTCCCGCAGAATGTATATCCGCCATGGGCCTCGCCGAGGGGCGGGCGCGGTATGGAAGGGTCGATTGGAGAGGTGGACGAGTGGTGTTGAGCCCAGCCCGGAAAAGAGGCATTACAGAATCCACCTTCATAGGTCTGGCAAGTGGCGATAAATTCGGATGTACCAGCGACCAGTTCGGGGGTGAGTATGTTTAGGAGAGTGGCGACGGCCAGCAGGCAATACATGCCTCTGGGACGCGACAATCAGCGTGATGAGAGAGGAGTGGAGAAACGGACACACCGAACATCAACTTCCGCATGGTGGGCCACAAGAAACGAACCATCAGGCTGCTTGAGGGACATGAAGAAATCGTACATTTTTTCACTATTGCGACGGTTGTTATTGCGGATGGTCTTTTCGGTGCCGCATTTTAACGCACCGATTAATCTTGTCCCATCCCCCTCCCTCTCCAGGCTGCCCAACGATTGCCAATGCGCTGACGGCGGCATACGTTGGAAGCAGATGAGCAGCCTGACCAGGGCCGCCGCAGAAGCCGCCTTCAGGGTGCTGCATGGCCAGAAGCGTATCGACGGCCCTGCAATCGCATAGGTCAGTTGCTCGAGGAGCAAGAAGCAAGAATACGCACTGTTTCTTTGTCTGACCGTCCAGGCCTACTCCCAATACACAGAACCCCTGCAGTGTCCAGAAGATGAGCCATGGCTGGCTTGCTGCTTGTGAGATGTAGCGTGCTGGGAAGCCTTGTCGAAGATTACGCAGAAGGTACTGGATATGCGAGTTCTTGTGGAGGGTGGGCTCAAATGGCGTCGACGGCGGCGAGTTGGATGAGGCGGCATTGAGAGTCACAGAGAGGTATCTGGCTTTCAGGATCTCTTCCGTGGATGCTTGCAGCGTGGATGTAGGCGAGCTGACACCGTCCGTAGGGGTCGGCTTCCAGTTTCGTTCGACAGCAGTCATGACGGCTTTCGACGATGCGAAGGGTCGAAGAAGAATAAATCAGGATTCAAGGATGGTTTGCGATTGCATTGAAATGGTCGTCAACAAACCGCGAAGAACAATAGACCATCAAGATCGGCCGAGAAGGAGCAAGATCAAAGTCCCATCCCCTTCACATTATCAACGCCACTCGTTCCAATCAAAAAGTATGTATGTCAGTAAATCTCATCTTGCACTACTTCCATGCACAGTAGCGGCAGGGAAAGACAAGAACAAAAATCAGATGGCAGCCTGAGATACGGAGAAGTACGGTACACGCTCACGTGATGCGCGCCGCTATGAGACGCCGAGGACGGCGCAAGAGGAAACTCGACTCGGACGAGGCGTTGCTGCGTCCGCTCACCTCCCTTTCAAGACCTCCTCCGAGTGAGCCTCGTTCTGCCGACTTCTTGAATATTCCTACGCATTTATCTGTGTGAGTAGTGGCCACTTCTTACAGAGCATTGCTGACGCTCAGTACCGTATCTTGATTTCAGAGGGAACAGTTGTCCCGTGTACGCGTCTTGACCGACGCGTCGCCAGCAAGTCATTCTAGTGTCGACGAGCTTTGATTGTCGCTGCACATTGGATATATCTCGGTAAACGCTGAGGAAATTGTGAGGTGAGTGATATGTCGCGTAGCTGTCTTTGATGTAACTGACATGGCCGCCGCAACTGCCTGCTGTCATTGTGCTCCAGGATGTCTGACGACTTCTCAGACGACCATCATAGTCCAACAGCATCCACTGCGAAATCCGGTTCAAAATCTTTTTCCAAAAGACCTTCTACGTCCACCACTGCAGACGAAGAAGGACCAGACCCTCCGACGACCTCACCACTCAGCAGCATGCTTGACCAACTAAACGAATCGTCGGACGAGGAAGAGTTACCAGAAAACCTATCTGTCTTTATACCGCCCAAGGCGACGCCTAAATTTAAAGTGAAGTCTGAGCCGAAACCAGCAGAAATCCCAGCTCAACGAGAGTCCGAACGAGATCCCGGCACCCCTATCTCTATCTCAAGTGACGAAGACGAGGAGATGGTGGATGAAGATGAGCAATTAGACACAGAAAAGCAAGGGAGAGGGGCAGAGGGATCTGGCGGTGAAGCAGAGGAGGAGAACGAGGAGGAGGAGGGCTCCGAATTGACCCCTTCTAAGAAGAGAAGTAGAGGATCGGCGCCGAGCGACGAAGACATGGTTTCCTCTCCCCCACGTCCCACCCGTAAATCTCTCAATGTTCAACCATCAGCCTCCCAACCCGCCGCCTCGTCCAAAGTATCTAAAGTAAAGTCGAAGTCCGCCGCTGGTGCACTCCCTCCCGCTTCTCAGCCCGCACCTGTTACCAGTCACAAGCCTAAGCCAAAAGCGCCCCCTCTGTCCCAGTCGTGCCCGGCATCAGAGCAAGAGAAAAAGAAACGGAAACTCGACATTCTCCCGCTGGGTTCAACGTCGACTTCCACTTCAAAGTCTAAAGCGGGCTCCAAAGACGCGTCCGGATCCAGGACCTCCATCTCGAAGTCTGCTCCCTCGTCACGTCATCCGACCTCGTCGCAACAGACCAAGGACTCCACTGCAGCCGCACAAGTAGAAGCTATGCTCACTTCATCCCAAGAGCGTCCCTCTGACGACGCTGACCAGAGTGATCCAGAAGAGATGCAACCCCCCAAGAAACGCGTCAAGACTGTGCCTTCTGCGCCTTTGCTGTCGCAGGCTGCTCATTCGCTGTCGCGCACCGCTTCGCAGGCACCTCCGAGCGACTCGTTGTCGGATCCGCTTCCTAAGGCGCGCGGAAAGAAACATCCGAAGTGGTGGTTGCTAGACGGTTCCATCGTTATTCAGGTTCAGAGGTCGCTTTTCCGGCTTCACCGCTCCCGTTTGGTCAACAACTCGATTTTTTTCTCCGCCCTCCTAGGGGATCAAAAGACCTACCCTGATGGTATCACCAAGTTGTATGAAAAAGCGCAACTTCTGGCGGATATGGATGGACACCCGGCATATAAGATCACGGACGCCAGTGTCACCGTGGAAGACTTCGAGGCCGTCGTTGAATTTCTTGAGGACCCCTAGTGAGCTGCACAACCTGAGATCAAGTTGACATGAATACTGACACGAGATGCAGTGGCTACATGGACAGTCCTCCTCCATTCCCTGTTCTAGCTGGTATTTTGCGCGGCTCGCGTGCACTCGATTTCACTCGCTTCGACGACTTTGCTACGCGGAAGCTCCGCCAGATGTGGCCGCACGACTTGGATGATCTCGATGAGACCGCGCAGGACTACGCTTGCGAGACTGTGGTTCTTGCTCGGCGATGGAACATGCCCGAGCTACTCAAGCGCGCGTTCTATGAACTTGTCCGATCTCAAGAACTGGGTCAGATCCTAGACGAGAGCGACGAGGAAGAGGATGGACAAGACGCTGGACGCTATGAAGACGACATCAACTCGCTCATCTCACGCGCCGATTTGGTGAGGTTGATCAAGGCGAGGGAGAACCTGCATCTGGAGTGGTACCTCATCGCGGATGCTCCTCCCTCTTCAGAAGCGTATCCTTGCCCATTAGCCGCGGGTGGTGGCGACGATAAAGCGGATGCGGAAGCAGATGAAGCGAGTGACGAAGGCGAAGTTGAGGGTGCGAATGAAGGTGCTGGGGCCGATGGGGAAGGTGACGAAGAAGAAGGCAAGGACAACGACGACGACGAAGAGGACGATGATGATTCAGACTCAGTATTCGAGAATACGGAGGAGACACCCGCCGCCGCCTGTCTTTCTGCACGCGAAGACTTCCAGTTTATTTGGAAGCAGAAGGTCAAGGACTCCGGGGTCTATGAAGATTTCATGTACGATCCGATCTGCGGATTGGATAAGCTGGTCGAGATGGACTGGGAGCATCTCGGATTTTGCAAAGGGTGTGTCAAGAGCTGGCAAAACGCTTGGATAAAGAAGGAGGATAAGCTTTGGGAGAATATGGAGTTGTGGTTGAAGCTACCGAAGATTCCAGAATCACCGAAGAAGAAACCTTAGGTCGTTGTTCGGGCGCTCGCAGGGGCGGTGGCGGGGATTCGTTGGGCTAGTCGCAGGCCTCCGTCTGACGAGGCTCGATGATTGCTGTTTGATATCTGTGAGTCGTACCCATAATTCTCGAGTCATATCTCTCATTCAAAAACAGAAGCGTTCTTGTGTCTATTTCTGTTACATTAAATAACGCACAAATACGATCTTGTTTAGGTCCGGCTTTTACGCTCTACTTGTTAATATTGGACATGAACAGATTGCTTTCCGCCTGCGTCGCTCGTGGCTCAGTCATGTTTCATGGATACGAGTGGGTGTGGTCTCACAAAGCCACATCCTTCTCCTCATCGACATCACCCATATTCTGATTTGAAATCGTGAGTGGGACTGATTGTTTTCTTTATGTACGCCACTCCGACTGATAGTCGTCTCTCGTTCGTATGCAGTTCTGGAAACTCCCCACCAAGTGCTCGTCACACAGTACAGGGCAGCCCACTGACTCAATACGACTACAATTCCGATGACATCCACGCATCAAGATATTGCGCTCCGTGACATCGCTTCAGGAGCATGTGCGAAGTGATTAGAGAAAAGAAATTGCTGCAAGCATTCGTGGGCAAGGTGTTATATAGTCGGATAGTGGTGGGCTTCCTAGCGTCGCTCCTGAGCTGCAGATGCACTTTCCTTCAAGGAAAGCAAAGGCGCATAATGCGCGCAATGCGCATGCAAGGTGATGGGATTTCGAAATGGCATTGAGTAATTCTACTAGCTTTGCTATCCCGAGCTCCAAGGCGTGGTTGGTTGTGGTCGGTGGTCTACTTCTGGATCACACGCCCCCTCACTGGGTCTACTTGAGGCCACTTCTGGAAACCTGTCAACCTGGTACGTTCCCTTCCCTTCCTTCTGTGAACACGGTCTCGGAGGCTCATTCCGCATCGTACTCATCAAGCCCTCGTCAGCGAGTTTCCTTTTCTCTGCTCATTGAACTCCCGGACTTCCCTCTGTCGTGCAATTTGTATTTCTATTCGCCGCTGCCGTGGGCCCCACATTGGAACGCGTGTGATTTAGCCTCAACGACGTGTTGAAACTCACGGAACTTCATCCGAAATGATCGAAGTGGTGCGACAATTTAAATCCCCTGTGCGTTTCATTTATATACAGGTTCGCCTGCTTCAGTACCTACTATCTACTTGCCTACTTGATTGACCTGACGAACTGACTTCTCAGCCATGAATATCGTCCTCGCCTCTCCAAGTTCTGAGCCGCGGTGGGTCTACGTTGTGGCTGCGCTTGCTGCGTGGTTCACGATAGTAAACTTAGCCAAATCTCAACGACGCAAGGTGCGTTTCCTGCACTTTCCTTACGTGGTATGATTGCTGTTGACTACTGACTAGTCCTGACTTCGTGTAGCTCTCACATATTCCGTCCCTCACTGTGGATCTTCCTCTCCTTTCCTATATCGGCTCCTTACAATATCTGTTATCTGCTCGAACTCTTCTGCAACGTGGCTATGACAAGGTTTGTGCGACTCAGTTGGCCAAAAAGCGACATAGCTCTGACATCGCTGAATTTTAGTATAAAGGAAAGGCATTCAAAGTCCCAGAATTCTTCCGCTGGCACGTCTTCATATCGGGCAAAACGCTCGTCGAAGAACTGCGCAAAGCGAACGATGATGAACTCAATTTCATGGAGGCGATGAATGAGGTGTGCGACTATACGACCATTCAACTCGGCGTATTCGTATTGACTGCGTACGAACTTTTAGGTCCTTCATATGGATTACACGTTCGGGAATGAAGCTCACAATAATCCCTATCATATCCCTATCATTCGAACCTCGCTCACCCGTAATCTCGGTGTCCTCTACCCGGAAGTTCGTGACGAACTTGTCACTGCAAGCAACGAATTGATTCCTCCCAGCGACGGTGCGAGTCCTGAACGGCCGAGACAGGTACCGTCCGCTGACTTACGGAATAGACTGGACCAAAGTCCAAGCTTTCCCCACCATCATGAAGATCGTTTGCAGGACGAGTAATCGTATCTTTGTCGGGTTGCCTCTATGTATGTATCAGACATTTGCGATCGAGGCTTGCTTTCCTTAAATTTTTTGCAGGCCGGAATGAGGAGTTCCTGAAGATCAACATGGGCTATACTCTTGAGATCGTGAAAGCAGGACTGATGGTTGGTGCGGTTCCAAGTTTTATGCGTGGGTGAGTGGGTCGAAGGTCGCGTTGCGCTTACCGTTGCTGATTCTTAGCTCAGCCTCGCTGCGCAGATGACTTCCGTCGCCCCCATGACAAAGCGTTCAGAGGATATCTTGCGTCCGATCATTGAAGAGCGCGTCCGTTCGATAGACGAACATGGGGGAGATTGGGATGACAAGCCTGTAAGCTCTTTGCGATAGAATTGCATGCTTTGGAGACCTGTACTTATGTGCTATCTAGAATGATATGATATCGTGGCTCATTGACGCAGCTCCCAAAGGAGCCGACCTAGTGCCCAGCGTCGCACTGAGAGTGCTCATCACTAACTTTGCGGCCATACATACGTCAACTATGGTGAGTGGCGATGAGCACTGACTAACGCTTCACGATGTTGACGAACCCATCTACTAGACATTCTCTCATGTTCTCTACCATTTGGCCGCGTATCCAGAATACCAATCTGAGCTGCGAGAGGAAGTCGATCGAGTGGTCGCAAGACACGGCTGGACCAAGGACTCTCTGGCCAAGATGATCAAGACTGACAGTTTCATCAAAGAGATTGCACGTTTCCAGGGCCTAGGCACCAGTAAGTTGTAGCTGCCCACTCCTAGAATAGCACTTGCTGATCTCGCTCTCAGCCTCACTCACTCGCCTAGCTATGAAAGACTTTACATTCTCGGACGGCACCTTCATTCCTAAAGGCACCCTTGTTTCTGCTACATCCCGAGCCGCCCATTTCGACGAGGAAAATTACGAGAACGCTGACATTTTTGACCCATGGCGTTTTGCGAAGATGGAGGCCGCAGATGGTACCGAGTCATTGAGAAACCAGATCGTGAACACCCATCCTGAATTCTTGACGTTCGGTCTCGGGAAGCATGCGTGGTGCGTCTGTTGTTGTCATTAGTATTCCGTATGCGTCAACATTACTCATTTGCAATATTAGCCCTGGTCGCTTTTTCGCCTCGACCGAACTGAAGAGCTTGCTGGCCAACTTCGTCTACACATACGACATGAAGATGGAGCAGGAAGGCGTCGTTCCGCCAACCACTTGGGTCACCACCAGCGCTGTTCCGAGCAGAACTGCTCACGTTCTCTTCAGGAAAAGGCGGACCTAGGCGTAGCCTCTGTCGTGGTCTGGGTGGAATGCTAGGCTGTACCCGACTGACTGCGTTACGCACCGTCTTGATCACGATACAGAAGCGCTCCCGGCATCCCGTTCGTCACCGTCAGCGTACACAGACATTGTATTATGAAGCAGTTCTATCAAGGACATATGGGCTCCGCGGTTGGTGGTGGACATCGACACAGCACTATTCAGCGAGACTTTCACAATCTCGCTGGTTGTCAACGTGCCAAGGTTAGTCGAGAGGTCGAAGCCAACAGTCGTCGGTGCAATGGCTTCACTGGTTTCACTAAGGAGCTCACCGTGAAACTGCAGGCTGTGCTCCAGCACTGTTCCGTCGTAGAGTTTACGGTTTGATACTGCTTCAAGTGCGATTCAACGCGAACTACAGGCTCCTGGCTTAGAGGCTTGACAGGAGGAGGAGGAGGAGGAGGATATACTCCGGCTCCGGACCTGGTCCCTATTTAGGAACGCCGGAGGCCCCAAGCCGTGAGGCACATGCCAAGAAGACTCTGTTGTTATTACAGCGTCTAATCCTGATCTGCACCCGCCCCACGACCCGTCCACCAGTCGCCCAGTCGCCCACCTCTTAGTCGCCGACTTGCTATGCAGCCTCGCGCCCCCTCATTCCTGCCGGCCGTACTCTGGCAATGGTCAGCGCTCGCAAAACGCGCGTCCAGGTCTCGAAATTCTCAATTCTCGCCACATCGCTGAGCTCGACCGCATCTGGGCGATCGACCATAGGCTGCCGTCCCTTCAATCCAGGCATGCATGGGCAGTGGCTCGAGGTCTTACGCCTTTGGCTGTCAACAAGTGGTTCTGGAGAATGCGGCGCAATCATGGTGTTCGTCCGCCCGCGGGCACCTATGATTTGGACGTCCACGCGGGGCAGCAGGGCGACGGAGAGAGGGAAGTGGATTTGCAGAGTGTGGAAGAAGTGATGGAAAGCGACCATCGCCGTTTAGCTTCGAAAGAGGACTTGGAGAAACGAGGTGAGTATAGCCGATGACTCTATGCTTTCGTCGCCTGAAGCCAAGAGAACAGACGTCTGCGGACCCATCGTCGAGGTCGTCTGCCACACCAGAACGCACGAGAAGAAGCCAAATCTTCAATGCCGTACTTGTTCTCAGCGTTTTTTGAACACCGTCTCTTCTGCTGCATCGCCCTCAAAAGACTCTCCGGCTCTACTTCAAGAGACGATCAACATTAAGCGGGAACAAGCTATGTCTCCGTACCCTCGTCCACAAACGCGCTCTGCCAAGGCCAAGGCTCGCATTGCATCGGAAACCTCCAAAAACACTGTGGTAAGCTCTTTCACAGCTATACGTATCGATGAATGCAGCTGAGACGAGACGACAGGAACTGGATCCGGTGACAGCAAAGATCGACTTGGCCATCCGACACACTCGGGCTCACGCTCGCATACCAGCACCCGCATGCATAGATTGCATGAAGCAATTCCTCGTATACGTCTCCGCCGGCTTTGTGGTCCCACACGTCAGCTCTAATCTTGTCAAAGCTTCGGTATCAAGCTCATCATCAATGGCGACTCTTGTGCCGTCCAGCTCTCTCTCGTCTCTAACCCCATCGGACTCCAACATCACTACCTCTAGTGATTCGCTCGATCATTCTAGAACGGAGCCGAATGTCCAATCGGTATCAAGTACCGCAAGCCAGCGAATCCTTGCGAAGACTGAAGAGGAATTTACGTTCTGGCCTGGCTATACTGATACGAAGACCGAAGACAATTTTACTTTCTGGCCTGACGTCACCTATTCCGACGCTGAGGACGACTATGTAGAGGACATGGCTTCGGCGTAAAAGCCGCATATAGTCAACTTTGCTCCCCTACCCGTGTACCAACCAGATGTCCGACCCAGCTACTCGCGTTTCTTCCTGCTCTATCTTGTCTGGGGACGGCGGCTTTTGCTAGATCTTGGCTCAACTCCGCTTCTGCGCCTGCTACGTGTCTACTCGTTAGCGTCTTGCCCAAGCTTGGGAGTTGAAGGCGGCGTCGCAGATGGATGGCTTCGCTCCGGATGTTGCGTTGTAAGCCTATCTCATCCAATGAAAGATCTGAACCTCATCGTGCTTGCGCCCACAGACCCAAGAACCAATATGAATGCACTTCTTCTGCCTGTCGTCAATTTCTCTCCTCGTCGTTGCTTCGTAATGTGCTCCGATATCGATCTACGCAAATCCATTGCCGTATACTTTCAATTTTGCTGCAACTATACGGGCTTGTTGAACCGGAGGCAAATGCACAGTGTAACGCGCAGGGACGAAAGCAATACAGCCATGGTCTCAGCGATGGTCACTACTGTCAGAAGCAGAGACTGTATCTGACTGTATGCGCCAAGTATGCGCCCAATATGCACTGACATCTTTCTTGCGCCGGATCGTAGAAGATGCGAAGCTGTGCTATGATAGTGTGGTTCGAACTTCGAACGATCCTGGATTGCTCATTCTTACAGCAGTAATAGCCTAAGCAAAATACTGCTTTAGTCCAAGCTCATACTTATAGCAGCTCATGCATCATGGCACGCTAAGTTCTGCTATTAGTGCTATGCAGTTCTTACTAACAACTATGTCCTACTATGTCCTGCCAGTGGCCGCCTTACCCGCCATTTTGATTTCGATCAACCCTGATAAATGCTATCTCAATATTATGATACTCGGTCAGGAAGTCGGAAGTGCTGCGCATGCGTCCCCCTTCCGTTAGGCGCGCGCCTTGATTCTTAGCGTGCTGTCTAACAGACATACATCCAAAGTCACTCTACGAAGCAACGCATGGATATTACTGCCAAACTAATTCTTTTCAGGTGGCTGGTGCAGAACTAGAAAGCAACTTTTACACTCTACAGGTCCAGGAGGCGGTGACATGATACGCTGAAAATCCGAGTACCCCGACCCATCAAGTAAACAGATTCTTTCTGCATAAAAATCTCTGCATCGCGATCGCCGGAGCATTTCGCGGAGATGACTTGGTGCGGCTTTGCTTGTATGGCTGATTGTCGACTGATCGCAATGTCTGCAGATCACATTTGCAAGGGCCTTGCAAGGGCCTCAAGACCGCGCTGCTGCTCGTTGCTCAAAGGTACGCGATTGACCAGAGCCTTGGCAGCACGGCAAAGAAGTACCACGTGAAGCCAGGGTACCACAGGAAACAATAGGGGGTTTCACGATGGCGTTTTTCGCTGATTTCTGGCGCGTTTTTACTTTCGTTTCTGAAGCTGTTTTTGCTCAAAAACGACGTCAAAAATCGATCAAAAACGGGTCCATCGTGAAACCCCCCCTCCGACGACACGAGAAATGCGACTTTTGCCGTTTTTGCTCTGTTGCCGAGCCTATGCAGCCCTTTTGCTGTCATAGCACGTGTGTCGGGGTGACTTCAGGTCAATGAGCCAGCTGTTGAGTGAACCTAGGGCAAGGGAAGGTGCAGGAGAGCATGATACACCAAAAACAGACCAGGAGAGAAGAGTTAGGGTTAGGAATAGCGTACGTGTACACGATGACACAGCGTTTGCCGAGGGCGAAGCGAAAAACCAGTCTGAAAAACGACCCAGAAACGCTGCAAAAACAGCTCTCGAGCCGTTCTTGCAAGAGGACACAACTCGTTTTTGAGTCGTTTTCGGGATCTCCCGAGATTCAAAAACGACATTGAAAACGACTCCAGAAATCGGCCAGAAATCGCTCAAAAACGCCATCGTGAAACCCCCTAATGTGCCTCGGGCAGATGAGGAATGAGCTGTTATATAAAAAACCCCATCATGGCGAGTTCGTGCTTTCAGCTCTCGTTCATTTTTCGAGCTCGCCTAGTTTCGCATTCAGGTGCTGGTTGGTATGTCCGTCTTCTCCATGCGCTTTGAATTCAGCTGACGGAGTCTATCATTATAGCCTGGTGTTTTTCTATTTCCAACTTCTTCTTTCACGTCTACTCTACTGTGTCATAATCGCTTTCCATTGCTGCCTTCCCACTCTTCCACGCCTTGATCCATTATGGTTGCGTCTTCTACCACTACCACCCTTGCTTTAATTTTGGCAATTGCGGCGCCTGCCGCTCTCGCGTTCCGGTAAGCTTTCCTTTATCTTAAATGGTCCTTTCGCTGATCCGTCTTCTTCAGTCCGGAGGATCAAGGCATCCAGAGCTTCAAGTCGGAGGACTGCGATGAAGGGTTCCACAGCTTGCATGAGGAGGATCACCCGTACTTCCATTCACATCACTCCCACCACCACCATCATCACCACCATCCCGAATCCTACGAGATCTCTTGGGAGTCTCGCCCTCGCCACCACGATCATGAGCATCTTGACTCTGTCGTCGATCTCTTCCGCCGGGATCTGCTCAGTCTGTATGCTCGCGACACGGACTCGCCATCCGCTGAGGAGTCTGGTTCTTCGTCGGACGACAGCGTCAGCGCGGGGTACAGACGTAGCCTGAAGCAACGTGACACGATCAGGACCAGGTTCAGCACTCGCGACATACAACAGTCGAATACCGAGCAGACACCCGCCGTGTACAGGCGCAAGTTGGTGTTTGCTCGGGACGACGCTAGTGCAGACCCATCTGGTGACGGTGACAACGGTCCGGGTCTCATTGGAAGCCTCGTTGAGGATCTTGGTAAGGGCATCAAAGCGGTGGGGGAGTTTATCAAGCGGGACGATATATCGCAATCAAGCTCCCAAGAATCCACCGGTACGCTGAGCAACTCGGACGTATCTCAGTCTCCAGAGTCATCGTCCTCAAGTGCTTCCTCTTATAAACGTAGCCTGATTCTCGCTCGGGAAGATGATGATGACGACCAGTCTGGTGCTGGTCTCTTGGATGCTATCTTCAATACCGTTGGCTCAACCCTTCAGGCCTTCGGGGGATCTCTCAAGCGCGAGTGAGTGTTTCTGGCCATCTCTGACGATCGGTGGCAAGGTTGATCTCGTCTTCTTTTCACAGTCTCAACGATCTTGACTAAAAGTCTTTCCATAACGCGGCAGTGGATCTAGTGGTCTTGCAGCTGAAGAAAGCGAATCACACGAACTAGTTTTAGATGAAAGTTGTCGGGATAGTAATCACATTCAGGTGCTAAACTCCGTGTGTTCAATTGAGCGCATCTAAGTCCCAACCTTCCAGCATGATTGCTGGAATGCGAATTGCCCGGGATGGGCCCAACGCGCGTTCCTCGTCACGGCGGGCGGGGTGACCGACCGACAGGTCACGTTTCAGGTGTTCGCGCCTGTGGCCATTACTGCCATCAACCGCAGCTACTGCCTCGAGATGAACCAAGCATTTCTTGGCCACGTCCAACGACGGCGATACTAGGTCGATACTGTGTCTTTCTACACAGTCTGTACAGAAACAGGCGGACTACCCAGGACTACCCTTAGTAACACACCTGTGGTTCGGTGTGAGTCTGTCCTGGATACTCGACGTATGATTCACTCACGGGAGTCCGGTCTCAGAGGGCTACACGACTGCTCCACGCGTCTATTTACACATCATGCCGATGACAGATGGCAATGGCGATCGCAGCAATCACTTCTATGTGAGTCTGTCTTTCACACTCGGCTCCTGATACAGTCATTGCGTCTCCAAGATTAGATTAGCTATGTCTCAGAGGGCTACACGACTTTCCAGAGTGTATTCGCAACCCGCGCGCTTCGAAGATTTTAGGCTCCAAGAGCACGATTTGGCGGTAGATTTCGCCCCGATTCTAGGGCGCTCCCCGCTGCGAATACACTCTACTTTCCCCCGCTTCTTTCTACATAGTACGCAACGCAACAGACAGGCGACAGTAGAACTCGCAGCAGTCAGTTGTTGGTAAGTCGCGTCTGCCTTGGCTTGCAATCGAATATTGAAAGCTAATCAAACTACATACCGACCAGGCTATCGTGGCATTCGGGAGCGGCAGAAGCTATGGCATGCTGTCAGCTCGAGATGCATTCGTGAACTCCAGGCGTTTGAACGGCGATCCTGGCATATGCGGTGTTCGAATACCAGCACCTCTTCCGCTTGTGATGGTGACAGGCCCACCTGTGTTCACTCAGCGCCGAGATGAAGGTATGCAGCACCACGCTATTCCCATAGACCGGTAAGGGGTAAGGGAATGTTCCAAGTGTGGGTACTTTTGTATGGCGGCAGTACGAGGACGCTGAAGAGAAACAAGTTCTTTCGGGTAGAGGAATGAGAATGAACGCCTGCTCCCGCTACTGTGACGCAGTATCACGGGTGTGGAAGTATAAAGTCTTCATTCTCAGCGGTCCCGGATCCCTAGCTGCCTTGCTCACCCTTTATTCCTCGTTCTTTTCGCTTTTAGGTGCCGGTCGGTAAGTGGCGCCTCGTGAGCTCGTCCTCCCATTCCTAGCTGATGATACGCATAACTCAGCCTCAGTCTTTCTCTTCTTCAACCTCTTTCACCGTACCTTTTCTCTTCTACTTCTTCCTTTTCTCTTCTACGACTTTTTTCTCATCTTCCACCGACTTTCCGAGACCTCATCGCTCGTCATGCCTTCACTTTACACTTCTACTACCGCCGTCACTCTTTTGCTTACGATCTTCACGCCAGCTCTCGCCCAGGAGTATGTGAACCTCTAATCTTTGCTCATCTCAGAAGCTGATGTTATTTGTTCCAGCTTCTATGAGCATGGATACAACCGCATCCCTTCAGATGCCCTCGATGGATATCGCCACCACCACCACCGCCACCACCACTTCCATCCCGGGTACTACCACGTATCCTGGAGCGATCATCCTCACGACCACGATCGCGAGCTCCTAACTTCTCAAGACGACGTGGATTCTCCTCCATATTATTACCACGACTCTTCAGACGACGACCAGTCGGGTGCCGGTGTTATCAGCGACCTGGCTGGAGGTCTTGGTGGTGCTATCACCGACTTGGGCAAGGCACTCAAGCGCGACGACGACGAGTCGGGTGCAGGGATATTCGGTGACATTGCTGGCGGCATCGGTGGTGCCATCACCGACCTGGGAAATGCACTCAAGCGGGATGACGATGAAGAGTCTGGCGCGGGCATATTCGGTGACATCGCTGGCGGTATCGGCGGTGCCATCACCGATGTTGGCAAGGCACTCAAGCGAGATGACGACGAGTCAGGCGCGGGTATATTCGGTGACATTGCTGGTGGTATTGGCGGCGCTATCACCGACTTAGGCAAGGCACTCAAACGCGACGACGATGAGTCGGGTGCGGGTATATTCGGTGACCTTGCTGGTGGTCTCGGCAGTGCCATCACCGATGTTGGAAAGGCACTCAAGCGCGACGACGACGAGTCGGGCGCAGGTCTTTTCGGTGACCTTGCTGGTGGTCTCGGCGGCGCTATCACCGACTTGGGCAAGGCACTCAAGCGTGACGACGACGAGTCGGGCGCGGGAATTTTTGGTGATATCGCTGGCGGCATTGGCGGCGCCATCACTGACTTGGGGAAAGCACTCAAGCGCGACGACGACGAGTCGGGTGCGGGTATATTCGGTGACATTGCTGGCGGCATCGGTGGTGCCATCACCGACATAGGCAAGGCACTCAAGCGTCGGTGAGTGTGCCCGGTTACTTTCACTTCGCCATGCGACTTTGATGAGCTCACTTCAACGACTTGATAGGGAGCGCGATTTTTCTTACTAAACGTAGAAGGGCATTCGAGTTGAGTTGAGAGGTTTCGCCTGAAGGATCGGTTGCGGAGAGGATTTTTGTGCTTGGAAATGTAGTAATATAGGGTTCTATAATTGAGGCATCTCTACTGTGCCAGTCACGAAGCAACATCGTAGGCATCGAAGGCACATGCAGTCCGATTCAGTATTACGAGTGCCGAGTCTGCTGCAGCGGAGCATGCCGAGAGATAAGCGCTAAGCGTCGTAACAATGCGATTGGCCTTGGTGGCGAGGCTTTTGATCTGCTGCTTCCACCACGCCCTTCAACAGAGTCGACACTTGCCAGGCCTCCTCTTGTTCCCCAGGGACTGTCCTGGCTTACTCAAGGCATACACCCGCACAAGTCCATCGCCGTGTGGAAACTCAGGTTTCATTAGATTCCACACCCCGCCGCTGCTCCTCGTGTGGCTGTCGGCCAGTGTCTGCCACAACAGATCCTCGAAATCCTTATGGCGGACGCGAGATGCAACTCGTTTCACAGACATGGTATGTCTTACGAAAGAGAGAAAGAAGTAGTGACATGCCAATCCGGTGGCTGCAGCAGTAGAGGAGCCGCGTTCGTGAAATCAAGGTGTGTCAGTCCGTCTGTCACATCTCAGTGATACTTTCCTCACCGGTGCAACGTTAATGCTCAAGCATGATTTTATTCTAACGCAGACATTCGTGATTGATGCATCTCGGTCGTATACTGCACAGCAGACTCGTACCCTGTGCCACCGTAATAGCCGCACTAGTGACACAAGCTCTCACACCTTGGACACACCGGACAAGGCGCCGCACCCAGCGCAACGTAAGATGCAGATCTACTACTTACCGTTCCACCGACCTCCGCGGTAACTTGGCGAAACTGCGACCCGACTGTTGGAAGCACTTAGTCTCGGGTACTGTGGAGGAGCGGGAACATAAACGCCTAGGGTTTATATGTTCTCCGTGCCCCAAAAGGTTGTCGAGCTCTCGATCCCTTTCTCGTTCTCCGAGGCTCCTTTCCTTCCTTTCTTCCTTCCTTCTCAGGTGCCGGTCGGTGAGTTTTTGGCTTGGAATCATCCGCAAGGCCCAAAGCTGACAGATGTGCGCAGCCTGACTTGACCTTCGATTTCTTCGTCCTTTCCGCATTTTCACCCTTGTACAGCTTTTTCATTCCTAGTCGTTCACTTATTCGCCTGAGTCGACATGGTGTCCTCGTACGCCACCGTTCTCACTGTGCTCCTTTCTCTTTTCGTTCCCGCACTGGCACATTGGTACGCAGATTCAATCTACCCTCGTACTCCCGGGCTCAACAAGTACCATACTTACTCTAGGGAAGACGAACGCCCTCACCATCACGTACATCACCATCATCAACATTACCACTACCTCCACCCAGGACATTTTCACACACCTTGGCGTGCACATCATCATGCTCACCCGCTCCCCGAATACCATGCCCATGAACCATCGCTCCTCGAACACAACGCTCCCCAATCACCGCTTCGTCTATCTACTCACCAAGATGTCCCGTTGGAGGCTCGTGACCTCGGCAGTTTCTTCAACGACGTCGGTGCCAAGGTCGCGGGTTTGGTCACAGGCAAACCCGATGACGCCTCTGCATCGGATTCTGGAGGATCAAACTTACCTCCGGTACCGGGCCATGGAGTACCCGTAGGAGCATACATGACTAGGAGGACCCTAGGCGAGTGGATGAAGAGCATTGGTGCACGGGAGCATGGAGAACTTATGGGGCGGAGTTTTCTTCAGACAATCGGCGCTGACCTTGAGAACGTTTTGACCCCTCTGTCCAAGATTCTCAAGAGGAAGTAAGTCATCTTTCCTGTAATTTGCTCACGCCGCTGAGGACCTGAACAATTTTCGAAAGTGAGGAACTAGATTGAAGTACGAGGGCGTGCGAAGAACTTGAAGACCAGTGGTTCGAGGGAGATAGTGGGTTCGGCTCACAGATATCGCTAGGAGTAGACTTTGAAAGTATCGGAATGTATTCAGCTGAGTCATCTCACGCAATGCTGCGTGGTTTCCCTAGCGAATGCTTACTACTATGATGGAAGTTGAGCGCAGACTCCGTAGACGGCGTAACGGTAGAGGCGGTGACATTGATTAATATTAATGTCGGCGCGCACTATTGGCTACAAGTCTGCCAGTGGAGGACGTGACTGCGTCCGACCCTCACCGCTGCCAACAACTATCCTGTAAACCGCGTATATATGCTCTTTTGTGCCACCCCTCCCCAGCACTCCCCTAGCTCACAAGATTGGTGGTAACTAGGCGAAGGCATACGAACACGGTCCAGGACCTGCAGTGCAAACCCTAATCCTAAGTTCGATCCGCTCATCGGGCCGACCAGGGCAAGATTAAGGTACCGCCGGAGGGCTCGGGGTTCTCGGTGTTTTCTGATAGGGATCAGACGGACTCTTGGCAGTGGGCACGGAGTTGTATCAGTTCAATGAGGATCGATGCAGTACTAGTAGTCAAAGCCTAAAGGCCACAGCGAGCCAGTGACAGAGGGTCAGCGACTCCGCAGCCATAGGCAGCCATCCAAATATACATTTACTGACCTGAGGTCGTTCGTCTCCGTCTTACCCGTGGTCGATGATGGCATAGGATGGCATGGACCGCGAATCTGTTGACTGATTTAGGCATCTTTTCGCCCATGCGCTTTTCAGCTTCTTTGATACTTATGCGGTGTTGCCGTATAAGCACTGCTTTCCGCGACCCATATCTACCATCCCAAGTACGCCCATCTATCCTGAGTTGTTCTATGCCCCACTCACGATGTCTTTCAATGTTCCGCGCATTTATACGCACTAGTGATCACCGTAGTTCTAGCTTGCGTATAGTCTCCAAAAACGATTCGTCACTAGCAGTATATCCAATCTTGGTGGCGGTTTATATGTACATTGATGCAATTCTAATGATCTCAAATCAAAAGAGATCTCTCTAAAGATAGAAGCTGTGCTCTCAAGGATCGAAGCAAAGATTGGCCATGTGCATTGTGCAATGTGCAGAAGCTACCTTCTTGCACTGTCGCGATGCAAGGATGGCCTGCAACCTGTTGGAAGCAAGTGCGGATGTTTGTGTTGCTAAGTTGGGCATCGATGACTGAAGATGTTGCTAACGACAGGACTGAGGAAGCTAAAACTGCTTGCAGTGCACTGCTCGGGCAGCCCGCAGTGAGCGGTTCTTGACGTCACATCCCAAAATCACAAAGTTTTTGGCGCTCCTTCGGTAATCGTGGTTGTGAGCCAAGTGGATCAAATTTCATGATAGTCTCGAGGGACATCTCGGACGTATAAGTGCTATTTGCCCCATGGTTCTTGTCGTCGACCCTTTCCCTTTCTTTCTGCGAGTTTTCCCTCTCTCGTTTAGGCACTGGTTGGTGAGTTCACCATGTCGTCTCGCTACGCAAGATCGCAAACTGACGACTTGGACGTAGCCTCCTTTTCTTTTCTTAATCCCACATTTTATTCGCTTCTACGTATCTTCACTTGTTCTATCTATTCCTTCCTTCTTCAGTAGATATGACTACTTCTTACACCACTATCCTTGTTCTGGCTCTCTGTCTTTCTACTCCTGCACTGGCGGCCCGGTGAGCAAAGCTGCTTTCGTTTGTCATAGTTTGCATATTAATTTCTTCGTAGGAGCGAACACGACCACGGCCGTGTTCATTCCCATTCACCAGCACACCGTCACCACCACCACCACCATGTCCGCCCTCATCACCATGCTCGCCCTCACCACCACTCGCACCCTGTTCGATACCGCAGGTCGTGGAGCTCTCGTCCTCATGCACGCGAAGACAATGCACTGGACGCTCGCGACGCTCAGTCATTTATCCCTGACGAGGGCAACACCAACTATCTCCTGGCTAGAGCAAAGGGCGATGATGAGTCTGGTGCCGGTTTTTTTTCACCTCTTGGAATAATTGCCGGACTTGCAAGCAGCGTCATTGGCGGAATTGCGGACAAGCTGGGGAAACCTAAGCCGGCAGCTGCACCTGCTGCACCTCCTGTAAAAGCTGCAGCTTCGCCAAAGGCCGCAGCTCCAAAAGCTCCCGAACACGGAGCTATGCCTCCGCACATTCCACGCAGGGACTTTGTTGTGGGTGATCTACCCGTTTACAGGCGGGAACAGCGGGAAATGGTGGCAAGGAGGTGCGTGGTGTTGTTGTTGAGACCAGCTTGTCTGAAAAGCTAATGGATGTTGCATTTACAGCCTTGACGAGCTTGACTGAGGCACAAGAAGTGGAGCTTGAAACTCGGAGTTTCGTAGAATTACGGTACTCATTTTGTGTTGGGCCGATATCTGATGTTCTTGAGATATCGAATTATGAATTGAAGCTGTTACAGGACGTCGAAGAACTGCTGCTAGACCTCTCTGGGTGAGGGAGGATGGATGAATCTGAATGGATTAGAATGACAAGCGTGACCAATCTTCCTACGACACTTTACGTATGCTGCGACGTGTACGGCTGGAACGACCACTGCTCATTCTCACTTGGTATGTCCTTGCTGCTCCTTGCTGTTCGAGGTCTTCGCTGCTATGTGGCCTGAGCTTTGTAGACCTGATGGCCAGTGGCCGGCGGCGGCGGCGGATCACTTGATCATACGTGAGTACGAACCTTTCTTTAACATTGCTACAAGTGCTGACTGCTGCTGTCTTTATTTAAGCTTTTCGTCCTGCAGCGGTAACTTGCAGTCATCCTAACAATCGCTGATGGTCACTCTAGCTAATTTTGATCACCGTACGTCAGACTCACAGCCGTCCTCGTTGCGGGTGGACACGTTCCATTTCACTCAGTTTTGTACTTTGGTGAGCAAAACGACTTGATTGACTTGTTTTCTCCATCTGATCAAGCACGTCGTTTCTAACACTCATTGTCCAATGCCAATCTAGTCACGACCCGTCGTCGCGTGCTTGATTATCTAGAAATGCCCGCTCCCGACGTCCCAACCAGTGCGCCCGTCCACCGGCACTGTCTTCATCGACGGCGACATCTCTTTATATTATCAAGGTGAGCATATCATACGTGTGATCGGAGACGTCGCTGACTTGGGAATCTTTAGAGAGAAAGCTAAAACAGCTCCCAACGCGCTGCTCAGATAGCTCGCGGTGGGCGGTCACCACGACGTCATCTCCCCAGGTTACAATCACAATGCTATCGGAGCTCTCTTGACCCCAATCGCGCTCGCATCAGCCTTCCGGTGAGACCATCGTGTTTTTAGTGTTCACACACTGACCGTCCGCTGTGGCTTCGCAGGCGCACACGGTGTATAGACGGTGCCGTACGAGCGTCCGCTGGTCACGAAGACCCACCACTGCCACCGAGTTCGACGTGTGGTCACATCAGGTCACCTTTGACCCGCCAGTTCGAAGGGAGTGTCCGGCAAGTTCTCCCTCGAACCCTGTTTGTGGGTGTCTAGCGTGCTGCAAAACATTCGAGACGCCGCGGGAGATTATAAGGTACTTGCAGGGCAGTACACGTTTTTGGCCCTTTCTTCTCTCTTCCGCGAGCCTCTCTTTTTCTTTCTTCTTGGCACTGGTTGGTGAGTTTCCTGTGTCGTCTTGTTGTGAAAGGTTGGCAGCTCACGCATTCGATGTAGCCTCTCTTTCTCTTCATATCTCGCATTCCATTCTTTTTCGTACCTTCAACGTATTCTTTACTTTGTTTCTTCTCGATGGGCACTTCCTACGCTGCTATCCTTACTTTGGCACTTTGCTTTTCTGCTCCTGCGCTGGCGGTCCGGTAAGTCACAATGGCTTGACTCTGATAAGGAGACTGAGTTCTTACAGGAGCGAATACGACCACGACCGAAGATCGTGGAACTCGCGTTCTCATGCGCGTGAAGACAGTGCACTGAGCGCTCGCGACACCCCATTATCCACGTCTGACGGGAGCAGCGCATCCCATGTTCTGGCTAGAGCAGAGGGCGACGACCAGTCTGGTGCCGGTCTTTTTGGTGATCTGGTCATCGGAGGTCTTGGTGTGCTTGCGAGCACATTGATGGGTGGTTCGAGCAAACCTCCGTCTTCGACGCCTGCTGCACCTGCAGCAGCCCCGCCTAAACGCAGAGACTTTGTGTCCGGTGACACGCCCCTTCACAAGCGGAAGCGGATGGAGGTGAGGAGAAGGAGGTGCGTAGTATTGTTTCGAGAACGGCGAAAAGTTCGGAAGGCTAACAGACGACCTGCTTACAGCCCCGACGAGCTTGACTGAAGAGAAAGAGGGGGGTCTTGAAGATTCTTAGACTTGTACTTGCCTGTGTTAGGTAGATGTCGGGTGCTCCTAGGACATCTAATGAATATTGAAGAGATCGAGTCTGCTGAGAGCGAAAGAGCACCGGTCCGGAGCCCGACATACGGCGTCTATACGCGGACCCCCACCATCGTCTTGACCGACGACCGACACCTGCTCGTCGACCCGCCCTCCGGTGTCAAGCTACTCTCGCTCGCTGGTCCATTATGACAAGCCAAAGGACGCATCGCAATATCGCATGTATGGTGGCCACCGCCACCATCAGCACCACAGTCACTGCCCCAACCCCCATCTCCGATTCTCTCACCCAATCCCTCACCCTTCTACCCGCTCATATCGCCGAACTCGAAGCGGTATGGCGTTCAGACAAACGTATGCCCAGCCTGAAATCGAGAAGATCATGGGCGGAGGCGCGGGGCGTGGTGGCAGCGACGGTGCATACGTGGTTTCAGCGGAAGAGGTATTCGGAGGGCACCCGTGCTGGCGTCCGCTTGCCAGATGGAACATACGAGCTGGACACCGGCGAGTACCCTCCTTCTGTCGCCAGGATCAAGGAGGAATCAGCGTCCAAGTTCCAGCTTACAGTCAAGCCAGAGCGCGCCGCAAGCCCGTCGTTACGTGTTTCCCGCAGACCCAAAGTTCCGCTCGCATCTGCCGTTCCCGCCCTCGTCCGTCATACCCGTGCTCATGATGCCGATCCAAATCCTCTGTGCCATGTGTGTGCGCAGACATTTCTTGCAACAGCCCTTGGAGGACCAGACACGTCATCTATCTCGCCCACACTTGATGCCCCGCAAGACGACATCAGGATCAAGCGCGAACGCGCCGCATCGCCTGCTCTATCTCTTCCAAACAAGAGACAGGAAGTTGTGACCGTCAAGAGAGAAGACGTCACGTCGCCGTCGTTGGACTCTCGCCAACCTCCAAGGCCGCGAAAGCGCAGGCAGCTGAAACGAACACCTATCAAGTCACTTCAGGTGAGTTCACGGTCGGCTTATCTTTGACTGGAATAGATGAAGCAATAATGACGCAGGTGCCGCCTCAGCCGCAAATCAACTTGAAGCCCCGGTTTCCAACAGTTAGACATACTAGAGCTCACGAGACTTCACCGAATTGGGACTGTCTCGTCTGTTCTGGAAAGGTGTTTTCTGAACCCGGACAGACTGATGCTCACGACTCCCTATCACCAAGCCCTCCTCCTTCCGCATTACCTTCATCCGACTTCGAGTACGGGTTGAGATCGTCTACACCAGCCACCTCGGAAGATAGACGTCTCTCTCCTGACTGCGTCTCCGGAACCGCTTTGCCCCGTGCTATCAGTCCTCGTCCTCTGGCTTCTGAGTTCACTTTCTGGCCCGGCTTTGCTGATTCCATAGGCTCGGACGTTCAATCGGAAGGTCAGAAGACGGACACTACTTCACCTGTACCGTGCCCCTCAAGCGCATACACCCGAGTTTTTCATGACTTGCAAGCATCTTTCACCAACGTCGTCTCAAGACCGCAAGTCACTGATCCTCCAGCTTCGTTCACCGCCACTCCTGCTGAAGACCGGGAACCTACTGCTCCCCGACTATCTGCTCGTTCTGCTGTGCTTCCGCCTCGCTACCGACACAAACAAGACCGCATATACTTACCAAGTCCTGCAGTAACAACGTCTTCCGCCGTGAATGCTGCAATTTTTGGCCGTGATACTATACGCGGTGCTGGTTCCGGCCTTGACTCGACGTCTCTCTGTGCCACTTCAAGACTCTCTGCTACTGCTCCGCCTGCTCTACTTCTAGGGGATGTGCATCACTTCGGGACACCACTTGACTTAGCTCCTGAAGAACTCCCACCTCCGTCTCGCCCGCCGGCATCAACACCTTCTAGGCCAGGGTCTCCTCAAGGTTTGCCAAAGCCTGCCAGACCTTCATCCGAGTCTCCACATCGTGGAGACCTGGAAGAAGAGAGTGTCGTTACTCACAAAGTCAAGACCGAGGTGATAGATGACGCCGGTCTCCCTCCGCGAATATTACTTGGTGAAAAACTTCTTCCTTGTCCACTACTACAAAGAAGCTCATCATATCACCAGTTAATTCAGGTGTTGTTGTTTCTCATGCTACCCAAGATCTCGAAACCCCAGTCAAGCAAGAAGCATCCGCCGTGATCTCACCCTCTCAACGCAAAACCACCACGACAAAGAACAGCCGTAAACCCAGACTCAGACCAAACCCTATCTCCTCTCGAACCAAACGTGCATTAGGTCGTCCGGGACGATCCCTCCGCGTCAGCAGTGCAACCTCGGCCTCTCCTTTCATACGCGGCGGTCTCCTATCCGTCCTTTCCGAACACCAGGCATACACGAAGCTGCACCATCCTTTTGGGAGTATGACGCTCAAGCGAGGATGGACGCGTCCTCAGAATTTGGGCAAGGAGAACGAACTCGAGCTCGTTCGGTTGTCTCGCTCCTTGCGCGTTGCGCTGCAGTTACGGGAGAAAGCAAGGGCGTCCGACCCTCCGAGGGCTGTGGCGTACGATGAAAATGGATTGAAGGTGTTCGAGGAGGTCATGTGGGATGTTGGCCAGATGAGGGGTGGCGGCAAGAACGTCAAGAAAATGGGGTCGAGCGGGGCAGTGGAGACTCCTGGGGACGATGCGTGTTGGGAGTTGAGCGCGATCCCGTGGTTGGCCGCTACCGCCTCTCCGTCGTCTTCATCTCCAAGTCCTTTCGGCGGTGAGTCGAGTTTATTCCTGCACTGTATGTGATATCCCGGGACTCACGTCACCTCTCTCTCCACCTCGTTATGTCTGGCGTTGTTCTTCCGGTACCGAATATTCTCATACGCTATCACCTTATGCAGATCACCTCACTTCGACGCCGTCATCGCCACTCATCTCAAGCTCAACCCACAATGCAAATGCCGACACTGACAACAAGCTTAACGTCATTCAAAACTGCAACGTCACTGTCTCAAGCACTGCCGCAATCAAGCCCGCAGATCCTCAAGCCCACTCTGACGCATCCTCCGTCTTCGACGTGCCTCGCTGTCTCGCGTCGCCCTCTCCTGTGGACGAACACGACTACTTGCTCCTTGACGTTTGTGCTGTCGATTTACCTGATACGCTGGACTTGCTCGATCTGGTTTGACTTGATGTCTGCGTATTTCTTATTCTTGCTAGCTGGGCCGGCACCACTTACGTCGCTACACAGCTCTTCTCTGCTTTCTTGATCTTCTGCCAATGTTTTCATCCTGTACCTCCCTGTACGTCGAGTATAAAACGATGCAATACGTTCACCAGAAGCAGAGAAAAGATGTATATTATCGAGAGACCATACAAGCACAGAGAGGCGAAGACGAAGAATGAACAGATCGACACGTCGGCATGAGCGTGAAAAGCGACAAAAGATCGAGGGAAGGAACCTAGTGGTATATATACATGGGGTGGTGTTGGCGACTGAGATATGATTCTGGGGAAAGAGGACGAAGTGAGAAACATGGAGATGAGAAATTTCGGAGAGGATGATGTCGACGATACATTCGGGTAGGTGGGAACCCAAGCAAGTAAAAGATAGGGGAAGGAGATGTCTAGAACTCCAAGCAACACAGAGAGCACTTGGACATCGAAAACGGTTGAAAGGAAGAGATAGATAAAGTAGGCGAGTAAGTGAGGGTCATCGATGCGGCAAGGGTAAAAGTTTGAATATGGGATATCGGAAGACGATAGTCAAGTCGGAGATATGTTGGTTGGTAGTGAAAGAGCTAGAGCTGGAGGTGACCAAATTAGAGAAACGCAGATTAGGGTGAATAATGGATGGATAAAGCAAGAAAGGTCTAGATATTCATGGGTTCCAGTTGCGCATCGTAAGAAGGAACACACGTTGGAAGAGTCTGTGTGTTCAAATGACGTTGACGCTTTGCAAGTGTGCACGGAGAATACCCTCTCGGACTATACGTACGAAGGCGTGTCAACCGTGAAACTCAAGAAGCGGAAAATGCGAACTCACCTCCGACAAGGATGACCGAAGTGGCATGTGTATCCTATAACGCGGATACGTTTGAGTAGTCAGACTCTGAGCAGAAACGAAACCGGGAAAAGGGGACGTACGACGACAGACGTCTCGTGCCAATAGAAGGGTCTTGTGCGTGGGGAGAGTCGTTTCTAAAGCATAAGAGACAACAAGTCAACACCTCCGACAACTCCTACGGCCCACGACGGCAGGACGTACATGGTACCCACGGAACTTGTCTCGGAAATCTGTACGTTCACAATGTTAACATTAGACAAGCAGCAGCCAGGGCAAGAAAACGCACATTTCACAACATGCGTGACGTCGTTTGGCTGGTCTCCATAACTCGGGACATACTTCTGCACGCGGATACCAGCCGCGAGGGTAGCCTGGAGAATATCCATCTACAGACAGCAACGCGAGCAAGATCTTCAGCAAAAGCCAACTCAGCAACAGCAACGATGCAGAACTCACCTTGTTAAGGAAAAGGATCAACGTTGTCTTGCTCAACAGCTGATTGCTGCATATCTCGCGCCACAGCGAGATCGAGTCTTCCAGGCGATTGACCTTCGGGTCCTCCTCCAACATCAAGTTGAACGCCAGCGGTGCGAGGAAGATGATCGCCTGGACGTCGTCGAAGTACGGGATCCAGTGCGGGCGCATGCTCCGGCTCCCGCCCACGTCGTAGATGTACCACTCGGAGCCGGGGTAAGCCCCGCTCTCCATCGTGAACCGGTGCTCTTCCACCCCGAGGGTACGCAGACGCGCGCGCACGATGTCGTCGTCTGTCGGGTCGTAGGTGGTCGAGGCGATGCGCGCGGCGTCGTTCAGGAAGCTGTGTATGGTGAGCAGGCAGGGCCGAGGAGAAGAGAGGGGAGACGTACAAGCCTGGCATGTCCATCAGCCGGACGCCGCGTTTCTTGAGGACGCCGCGGATGACAGGGTCTTCCCAGAGTGCTATGATGTCTTCCTTGCACGCGGCGAGGACAGTGGTGGGGTTGTCTACTCCGCCTTCCACCGCTCCGAGGCGTCTGTTCTTGCCTTGTGCTGAACGACACGTTCTCAGATGAACAGCGGCGAAAACGCGATTCGACGTGCACACGTACCTCCTTCACCCAGCACCTGGCTGAGCATCCCCTTCCAACCACTCCCGGCCCTCACGCACACCTCTCGTATCGGAGGTCGGTACACCACGTCGCCATCCACACCGACTCCACTCAAACCCTCCTCTCCGCCGTTCACCTCCCCCGCACCACCCACCCCCGCCGTCCCGAATATCTTCTTCGTGAGTTCCTCCTCGATCGCGAGCAACGGCAGCAAGCGAACCCGGATCCGCCGATGGTGGTCCGTCAACGCCGACCCCACCGTCGTC
>RWJN01000362.1:0-35687 GCA_004332605.1 Steccherinum ochraceum
ATTCTCTTGAAGATGGTCCTCGCCGCTTGCTTCATGGTCACTGGCCGTCTTCGCGCCCCCGATCCTGGCACTGAAGGTACCACTCAAGCTGGCAACACCCCCGACAATATGGAAGACGACTCTCTCAAAGCACCTGTCACGCATCTCTGCCAGGTGATTGCAGTACTTCAACTCCGTCGTGCTGCTATTCTAACTTTGGTCCTTGTAGCTACCTATCTCCGCCAAGCCTGCTAATTACGAGGCTGTCAAAGCAGTTACGGAGGCTCGTCGGATTGTTTGGGGTGGTCGTCAGGTTCGTGATTCTCCATATAGTGTATGATGCTGCGGCTGACACGTCGCCAGATCTTCTTCAATCTGCCTCAGACGTATCTTGTGTACTACGGCGACACTCAGGAAGCGGGTACCAAGGTCGAGATCGACAACATCGCGTTGGTACTGTACCAGCCCTTGGCCGGCCCTACTGTCAAAGATCCCGACTATGCTGCGGCTGACACCGCTGGTCCTGAAGAGCTTGCTCTGGTTCTGTATCGGCCTCTCAGCAAACCATCCGTCACCAGGTTCTACATCACTCCCGACGGTATTGCCTACGAGTTTGTAGATGGTCTCGTCGTCGGGCGTCGTCCTCGCAGAAGCAAGAAGCAGAGGTCTCGCGTTTTCAAGGCCGGCTCTCTCGCCTTGGTGCTCTACGACACACGCAAGTCTCGTATCGCCGATTGTCGCAAGTTCTACGGTACTCCTGCTGGCGTCGTCCATGCGGTCGTCGAATCTCTTGCCGACACTACTGGACTCGACGATCTCCCTGTGGTTCTCTACCGACCCCTCTGCATTGCTCCTCCGGTCGGCTACCGCAAGTACTACGTCACTCCCGCTGGCGTTGCTTACGAGATGGTTGGTCGCCCCATCCCGAAGCGTCGTACTCGCCGAGGCAAGAAGAACAAGGCTCGCCAACCCGAGGCCGAGAGCGAGAACAAGGAGAACGAAGAGCCTCAGCAGAAGGTACAACCGAAGGAGAAGGTCAGAGTGCAACAACCGAAGACTCCGTGGAGCCGTCGCTGGTGCAGTGCCCAGCGGAAGGCGGCCCTCGCTGCTGGCGATGCTCCTGGCTCTCCTACTGCTGCTACCGACTCTACCGGATCTCCTCTTGGCTGCTTGGCTTCGAACTGAATCATCTTCGCCGTCACGTACCTGCCGTGTCCTTCTGTCCTTCCATCAAGTTTCGTCTTCTTCCCTCGCATAACCACGGATACCAATCAAGCCATACCACCAGGTTCAGAACATAACATCTCATCTCGCACTCATCATATCAAGTTTCGTTGGATCAAGTCACCTTCTCAATTTCTCTGGTCGTCCACAGTGCGAACACCCCTACCCCCTCCACCTTATTCTCGTCACCCATCCAGTCCGTTTTCCTTCGACCAATCGCCTCACTCTTTGTCTCTCGACGCCACCGCCAATCCAGCTGCGTCTCGCCGTACACACCCTTGCAAAAACTCAGTCAATTTCCCCGCCGCGTCCCCGTCTCACATGTCTCCTCAACTCGTGTCCAGCACCAAGTGTCCCGCTCCACTTCCGTGTCAAGCCATCCCATCCCCGCGACTCATCCGCTTCCCGACAGGCGGTCGTCCAGAGTTACGAGTCTTGCTTCCTAGTTGAACGCCAATTCAACTAGCTGAATGCGGACTTCGGCGCTCTGGAGGATCCGTCTGTCTGGTGAAGTTATCACCCGCTCTGCGGCTCGCCTCCTCCCCGGCAATTCCTCTTCATTCCCCTTTCTTCGAGTCGCGAGGACCTTTGATCTTACTTTGGCTTTCTTCAACACCTTTCACCGACACACAGTCACTGGCACACGAGACATTTGAGACAAATGTCACTGACAACGCGGAGAGCTTCGAGCATATGTTTCTTGGAGAGTTGTCTTGGCGAGAAGTAGAACTGCACTTTCGGCTTCAATTGTGGTGTACGGAGAGGATGGAGCTCAGGCGACTTGGAACGAGCTGAACGCGTGTTGGGTTCGGTGGCTACCTCTGTTTCTTTCCATCCCGTCGCACTGTCTGGACATGGGTTGCTTCTATCTTTTTGGGATCTATCTTTATCGAGTAACGTATCACCATACTGCGTATACATACCAGCCTGACGATCTATAAACCTGCTTCAATACTCGATATTCAAGACCGTTACACGATGATATGACAATCTCTGCATCCTCCATGATGAGTACTAGTCGATGAGTCCGCGCGATCGGCGCTATTACTCACGCGCAAAAGCAAGTTATTTGCCTTGCCTCTGCACCATACTTATCATCCACCTCCACCACAATCAACCTCTCGACTCCCGAACTCCTGTCATGGTCCTACGCCTGCTTGACTTCGACAGCGCCCTCCGTTGCCAGTGCCTACCATGATGGCATTGTCAAAGGCTATACCCATACATACTCACGATACATGGCACTGCATGCCAAAGTTGATGCGCTGGCTTGACGGAGACGCCATGGTCTCGTGGGCATCCTGTGGCTAAAATGTCCGGTTCTTCCAGTCCACAGCTATCCTGACAGGTAGGTTGAAGCGCTGCGCGAGGAAGAGCTTGGCTGTTGACCGTCATCTGTTAGCTGTGAAGGGAGAGTGTTGTCGAAGTAGTTGAAGAGAGCTTGAAATTTGCGGGGCCGTCAAGGTGCGTCGCAATACTCTTTGCACTGCGAACGGTCACTTATAGAGCAATGCTTCTGTTCCAGGTTGGCTGCGATGCTTCACGTTCGCGAGAGAACTTCCAGTTCCTCGACTTTGCGCAGCGATAGCGCTGCCGCAGGTTCTCTCCGTGTCCGACCTACAGTTCCCCCATCTGATTATGTCCACAACGGCAGTAGCGAGAGACTTCACGCCCCACAAACGTCATCGCCCTTGTCTCTGTCCTCCAAACTCCCCTCGAACCATGTTGTAACTCGTCGACCATCTACTGATTCGATGAGGACCGTACGATCAAACAGCCCTGAACGACCTCGCCCACCTGTGCCAAGGGGACCAAGGCCTCCGTCGCACTTCTCAGTCAGGTCCAGTTCGGGTTCACCTTCTGGTTCACGTCGCTCTCTTTCCATCGCCAGAGGGCCACCGAGTCCTGAAGGCGGTGATGATTCTCCCACATCGCTGAAGTCACGGTACACACCGAATGACACCAATGGATTAGATCATGAGCCAAAGGCGACGGTCTACGCTACAGATTATGCAGCTCAGGATCCACACGTGTCTCGAAGTGTCCCGCGCCCTCGACCTTCTACCTGGATGCACCCATCCGGTATTCCATTGCCACCCCCTCCAGCGGATTGGTCTACTATGCTCCCCCATTCGGTGGACTGGTCGGCTCTTCTTGCCTCCAGGACCCGGATATCTGCACCGACTTCACCGACAGACTCAATCACCCGTACTGTCACGAGCCTCTCTCCTCCCGACTCAATACTTACGCTACGAGCAGGGAGTTACTCTCCTCGGCACGAGACGTCTTTAGATGAGCCGCTAACAAGTCCGAACGTCCTAGACTTTCCGCCCACGGTCTCAAACGCGCAACGTGGCAATCGCCCACTCCCTTCGCCACCTCTATCAAATGGTTCAATTCCTACTCTCACACCATCTACCTCTGCTGTACGACCAACACCTATAGAAGGCGCACCTCCCAAAGTCCCGCCTTATGTGACATATAGACCGAGTTCTTCGTCGCAGCCCAACCTGTCAAACGTTCACCGCGGACGCTTAGATTCGGCAGGCGATGCGGCAGCTCTCCATGACCTACCGCCTGTATGGCCCAATAGAGCGCAATCATCGTCGTTCTCGTCCGCCGGAACCGTGAGACCTGCATCGAACAGCTCATCCCCGACCAGGACGCCTCTCGCTGGGTCACCTCGTACCTCCTTCGCCAACAGTACCAGCACTGCATCCAGGACGCCGTCATCAAACCTCGCGCGCAAACCTTCAGCAGAACCCATGTCGTCTGGATACATTCCCAGTCCGACACCGACTGTGCGGCCTTCTCTGCCTACGGACCCTATGCGAACACCACGGGCTATACCCAATGGCGTACTGCCGAGCCCGGCGCCGAACAGTGATCATCGTCGAGTTCAATCACAAACCACTCGTATTCGGTCACGCGGTACTTCTTCTAGCAGCAGTTCACCTCGCCGATGGAGCTTAACGAGCAATAATAGTGGATCCACGATCGTGAACTCGTCTCAGCAAGCACGAATCCCGCTGAACGTGCCGTCCGTCTCACCAGTTCCAGAGTTCGAACCTCACAATGGTCTAGGAAGTTTGCAAGAGAGAGCGCAGTCGGCGTTACTTGACGCTTCAGTCTCCAGCCAAGGATTGCAACCGCAGAGGTTTCAAGAGCCTACCATTCAACCCCAGTCCTCTTCCGGGACATTTAGACGGTTTTCACAACTTCGTCCACACACGGAAGCGCCGCCGGCTCCGAAGAAGCATAGGAAAAAGTGGACTATGGAGGACATTCAAATGCTCGCCGCAGCTACAAGTATGGTGAGGAAGCTCATTGAGATGTCCACCCAAATCAGTAACTGAAAGTTGCTGCAGTGGGGTATTGGAAATTGGGATGCCATGATCAAAGACCCTTCATTGAATTTTGCGGGACGTACGCCTACCGATTTGGAAGAGCGGTGTGTACATGCATGATATCATGCACCGGCGATTTTGAGACTGACGATCATCCTAGATTTCGAAAATCTTTTCCGGATACCTACAAGGAACACTTTCCAGAGGCCAAAGTGTCGTTCCTCCACCGAGTCAAATCGGCTATACCTTCGTTCAAGAGACTAACGTCAGTAAGGAAAAAGTCGAACCCGCCTACAGAGGAGCCTCCGCAGGAGATTGTGGTTGAGAAGATCGACCCCGACTTACGCGTCAAGGAAATCACCTATAAAGCTCTAGAGAATGAGGAGTACTCTGGTATGATGGACCTTTCGCAGGAGGACTCTTTGATCGCGCTAAACTTGGTGCAGAAGGTATATAGCTCAACTCATCCCATCCTCATCTGTACCTAACAACCAGACAGATGCTCGAGAACCAATCACAGGATTCTCTTACAGAAGCGGACGCTACTGTCCGCTCTCCCCGTAGCCAGCTAAGGCGTCTCGTGTTAGATCTGTCATTGAAGTGCGGACAAGTCCCCAACGCGCTGTTCTTGCAAGACGTGCAATGTACGGACACGGAAAGTCGGGCTGCGGGAGGGTTCGCTGACATCTATCGTGGACGCTGGGAGGGCTATGATATCGCCATCAAGTGCTTGCGGATATTTGTTTTATCAACGGATACTCAGAAGGCGAGATTGAGACAGGTGAGCCTCGTTCTTCTCTAGTGATACGCTACTGTTAACGAGAGCAAGCTGTAGGCCTTCTACCGCGAATCTCTTCTTTGGCACAATCTGCAGCACAAACACGTTCTTCCATTTTTCGGCGTCACTGCGGATGTATTTCCGCATACACTTTGTATGGTCTTGCCGTGGGTCGAACGAGGTAATATCCGACAGTATATGCATCGATCCAAGCAGTCTGGTGAGCTTGTCGGTCAGATGTTCATCAATTCGGTGAATAAATGGGTATGTGGATTCAAAATCACCGAATTCTTGTAGCTAATCTCAACACAGCTGTACGAAATCGCACTCGGATTAGCCTATCTGCATGACGAGGATGTAGTTCATGGCGATTTACGAGGCGTAGGTTGATCATATGCTTGGTCAGGGCAATATTCTTATCTCTCCAACAGGCGAACATCCTGATCGACAGAGATGGTTGCGTTCGTCTCGCAGACTTCGGCCTGGCCAATACCGCTCAACTCACAGGCTCTGACTATGGAGATATCTTCACTCATGGTGGAGCTACTCGGTGGCAAGCTCCCGAGCTCCTTGACCCAGATCGCTTTGGATCTTGGACGGACCTCCCCACGTATCAGAGTGACATGTATGCTTTCGGAAGTGTCTGTCTGGAGGTACTTATTCTTGATCATCTGGGGGTGCTGGATGCTGACTTGATCGCCCAGCTATATACTGGTCAATCACCATACTGCGATCTGTCCGACGTGCAAGTGTACTCGTTAGTTCTCACTGGGGGACGTCCATCCAGACCGCTCATGAAGGATGGGGTAGCCATGTCCGATGCCTTCTGGGAGCTCGCAAACTGGTGTTGGTCAGACAGTCCCTCTTCCAGGCCCACTGTTGATGACTGTCTGGCTTCCATCCTAACCGCCACTGGTGGCGTTATGTCGCCCCATCTCGGAGAGCCAGATGCACCTCCTACACCCAGCGTTCGGTCAACAACACTGGAGCAGATGCTCGTACTCCTGCGCTTGGAAGGCGTGGAACGCATGAGCACTGCTGCTGCGCTTACTGGGGGACGGTCTTCTGATATCTTTATTGGGAAGTATCGTGGGCATCGGGTAGCTCTGAAGCGGATACGGATGTTCTTGTCTTCGGAGAACGAGAGGAAGGTGTACGAGGTACGTCGATCTATTTGAACGTGTGCGTCGTCCTGGAGAACTCAACATTGCTTTCAGACGGTCTACTCATCAGCGCTGAAGTGGAAAGAACTGCAGCACAAGCATGTCCTACCTTTCCTTGGCATCGACGTCACTTCCTTTGAACGTGGCATGAGCATGGTGTTCCCTTGGAAGAATCACGGCAACGTGAGGAGTTTCATCACCAGGTTAAAGAACAGCAGCAGGTTTGGCGGTGCTCCGAGCTGGCTCAGTCGTTGGGTGCGTTCAATGATCCTGACCTGTTGAGCGTCGCTGACGTGCCGTGAATAGATCAGCCAGATCGGCAAGGGCTTGGCGTACCTTCATTCCGAACAGGTCGTGCACGGCGCGTTGCGTGGGGTAAGCATCATCCTCCGATCTTAATTCATCTCGATTGATAGAAATGCTGACGCCCTCTGCGTAGACGAACGTTCTCATTGACGAAGAGTGGGGCGTCCGACTAGCGGATTATGATCAGGTTGAATTTGGCGAGGACACGAGTAGTCATGCTGAGGAAGCTCATCGTGCGTTACGATGGATGCCTCCCGAGATGTGCCAGCCGGGTGCTCACGTCAACTTTGCTACGGACGTTTACGGGTTCGCGTGCCTTTGTCTCGAGGTAAGTAACGCAAACCTCCGCGTTGCGTTCACTCCCGTCTAACGTACTCTGTAACCGACCAGATGTACACTTGTCAAGACCCGTTCGCTGAGGTCATCGGCGCAACCCGCTTTACGAGGACGCTGGCCAATGGATCTTTGATTCCCATTCGACCGAGTGTGTATGATGGCGCAGTAGCCAATATGCCTGATACGTTGTGGACTTTGATGGAGAGATGCTGGACTCGGGAGCCTTCACAAAGGCCTACCGCAGCTCAGCTGGTGCAAATTCTTTCGCTTTCAACCTAATAAGACTTTTGGTTGCTCCTATTATCTTTATTCACTAAGTCGGACGTTTTCATGCTGCTTTGATCTTGTCCCCAGAATATTCGTTGTGCTTCATACCCGATCTGTGTTCGTCTATACTGCTATCCTAGTATGTCATTGTCATGTGAAACTCTTGTATCTCATTTCATCGATGATATGGTATTTTCTTGTACCTCTTTTGACTGCCTTTTGGTGCTCGGAGGCATTTGTCGAATTCTGGCGTTGAGTATCGTCTATTTGCGCGTGTTTCGATTGCAAGCCGTTGCCATGTATGGACTCGCCAAAATACGCGCACATAACGCCTACGCGTCCTTCGACGATCGCGAAAGGCGCCGTTCTCTGTCCTCCATCCGTCTTCCTCTCACCCTACCGTCATTCCCGCAAGAACTTCACTTATTACTTGACATCTGAACTTGGCACTATGGCGACATCAATGGCTGTCGACAAGCCGAAGATCGACGTGGACGCATACCTCTCGGAGGCCTTGACTGCGACCCCGCCGGAGCTGCACCCGTTTTTCCATTCGTTCAAGGATCTGCACAATAGGAAGTGAGTAGCTGCGTTTTGAGTCTTCTTTGAGCCGGTGCTCGGAAGATGCGAGGAGCTGCGTTCTGCGAGCGTGTCGCATGCAAGATTACTTGATCTGAATTCCAGAGCTAACTTGGATGCTTTCACTTTAGACTGTGGCACCAGATCACCTTGAAGCTATTCGAGTTCTTCGACCACCCCCAATCCAAACCATACCGCGTTGATGTATACGACAAGTTTGTGCGGGATTTTGAGGGGAAGCTGAACCAGCTGAAGCTAGTCGAGATGGGAGTAAAGGTCTCAAAGGAGATCGACAGTGCGTCGCATTCACGCTTTTTCCGCTCGCACCGCACTCACTCCTTTTCTACCTACTTTTCCCATCATCTCGCAAAATCCAGATCCAAAGCACCTCCTCACATTCTTCACCGACCTTCTCGCACGTATTCCGACGGAGACAGCACGCGATGCGCATGTCCTCCTCCTTGCAACTTTGTCACGTGCAAAACTGGTGTATGGAGACGAGGACGGAGCGAAGAAGGATATGGAAGAGGCTTGGAAGGTACTGGATGACCTGTCAGAAGTGGACAACCGAGTCCGGGCGGCGTATTACAGTGTGGCTGCAGACTATTACAAGGCATGTTCCACACAAACCAGTGCTTCCATTCTCTGTCTCTGAGCACATACTCATGAGGGTGTTCACAGTCGAAGTCTGAGTTTGCACCTTATTACCGGAACTCGCTGCTCTACCTTGCGTGTATTGAGCTGTCAGACCTAGAACCGGAAGAGCAATTAAGTCGAGCACACGACCTTGGCCTCTCTGCCTTCCTCGGTGACACGATCTACAATTTCGGGGAGTTGGTGAGCCTAACTTGGTCAAGGCTAGATGACGACAACGCACTCACAATGAAGCGCAGCTGATGCACCCAATACTGGATGCACTGAACGGAACTCCTCACGAGTGGATCAAGAAGCTGCTTTTCACGTTCAATGAAGGGAATATTGGCAAGTTCGAGGCGCTCGCTCCTCTGTTTCCGCGAGAGGTACGTGTTGCATCGTGGTTTCAGCGTGCAGCGGGAGAGCTGAATGAGCACATTCGCGCTTGCGTCTCTGGGTTCTCTGTTGTACAGCCGCTCTTGCAAGAGCACTACCCATTCCTGCGTCAAAAGATCTGCTTGATGGCCTTGATTGAATCGGTATTCAAGCGCAATGCGTATGACCGCACGATGTCATTCCAGACGATCGCAGAAGAGACACGGCTACCGCCGGACGAAGTCGAGCACCTCGTCATGAAGGCGTTGAGGTATGCTTATTTGACTATTCACTATTGCCTACCCGTGATGACGCTGATGCCCGTCATTGTTCGCAGTCTAAAACTCATCAAGGGCTCGCTGGATCAAGTAGACCAGAAGGCGTATATTACATGGGTGCAGCCACGCGTGCTGTCGCTGGAGCAGATCGGGCAGTTGTCGCAGAGGCTGTCGGTATGGGGAGAGAAGTTGCACAAGGTAGAGGACCGCATTGCGCCCGAGGTGCTCGTGAGTCCGTAGACGAGTCGAGACGAAACGTGGTGTTGTACTGTAGCTGTTCTGATTCACGTACTTGTGTGCATTTGGACGATCTTTTCTGTTTTCTCTCTGAGATGTGTGAGCAGCGCTCTGCCGGCACGGGCGGGGTCTTTGAAGCTCTCTGGACCTCTTTTTGTGACAGAAATGATGCATGAGGAGGAGGATGGAAGACGGAGGACATGCTCGTCCTTGGCTGGAATGGGCGTGATGGCTGTTGCCTGATTCGGCCAAGCGCCATGTCTCGCCCGAGGACCGCTTGCCAGTGTCCTCCTCCTTGGTTTCTCCCTCTCCTCATCGTCCCTCGCGACGTCCTCGCCACCCCCGACTCCCCGTTGCATGTCTGCTCGTCGTGCGACACGTTCTTGAGCACTATTCGACCGGAATATCTCGCGTGCCCGCATTACGCATCATCATCACTCTCAGGGCTCTCGTACGCAGCTCTTGCATCGCGAATCCAACGTGTTCTCGGGAATCTGGCCCACACCACACTGCTGCCTTTAATATCCGATCTTTCGTTCCCTCCTCCAGATAATCACCCCCAATCACCTCGCTGGCCTCTGTGACGACGCTTCGGACGCCGCTACGCCATCCCCCGCAGTGACCGTCTCTGGCTCATAACCTTTCCCCGTCCTCTCCGACCGCAACCATGGCCAGCTCTACATCCCCCACAACAGCAATACCACAACATTTACCAGAAATGCCTACCGCAGTCCCCACAGCACAGACGTTCTCGTTTACCGCTCCGTTTCCGCCCAATACCTCCTCGTCATCAGCCCTCCTGAGCCCGCTTGGTCACAAGCAGCAGCGCCGAGTATCCCTCGCATTACCGTCGTCACCGCGCATCTTCCCTGCTTGGAGCTTTCGCGACGATACGAGCTTAGGGAACGTCACGTCTGCTTTGCTGCCAGAGAAGAAGGGCAAGATGAGGAAGATATCCGCCGAGGACGACGACACCGCCGGTCAAAGTCAGCCGTCTTCATCATCATTACCGTTCATCGAGAAGAGGCAGAGGAAGAAATGGACGCTAGAGGAGACGCAGATGCTTGTCAATGGGTGTAATAAGGTGCGTGAATGTTCTTTGTTTTGACCTAAGAGTGGCGTCTTATTCTTTGTCTTTCAAAGTGGGGCGTCGGTAACTGGAAGGCCATTTTGAATGATCCTGATTTCGTCTTCGACAATCGGTCACCGGTCGATCTCAAGGATAGGTGAGGTTGCTTCTGCTGTACCCGAGTGCTTGTACTCGGCTGTGGCGAGATGCTTATTTGAATTCCCGCTGACCGTCTCCTCATTCAGATTCCGTACCTACTTCCCTGATGCCTACAAGCAACACTACCCCAACGCGAAGACGCATCTATCGTCCAAAGTGCGGTCTGCCCTCCCTGATGGATCGTCCATATTCGAGAAGACACGTTCCAAGAAGCGTCGGCCTTTCACCGAGGAGGAAGACCGGGCTCTCAAAGCAGGATACGACAAGCACGGCACGGTCTGGGCGACTATTGTCAAAGATCCTATCTTCCAAGAGCAGAACCGGCGATCAACCGACCTCCGGGATCGTTTCAGGAATGCGTTCCCTGAGCTCTACCAAGCGGCAGGGTACAAGCCCCGACTGAGTGCGAAGAAGAAGAAGGAGTTGGGATTGGATGGCCCTGAGACTCCTCTCAGTACTGTGCCGAGTGATGCGTCGCGGAAGGCGAAGGGGCGGGGGCATCCTGTGCGCGCCGCAACTGATGATCAGCTCACGTTGGGTCGTGGCGGATTGGGTCCTGTGCGGCGAAAGCGTCGCCACACTACCTCTGGGCTCTTCCGTGGGGGAACAAAGAGTGTACCGGAGAGTACAACCAACTCGGAGGACGAGGAAAGTGGGTCGGAGTGCGAGGACGACAAGGACACACCACCGACGTCGACAACAGACATTACCGCACCGAACAGCGTGCAGCCGCCGACCGAAGAGCTCTTCAGTGATGCTAACGAGGAAGTCGATATGGATATTCAGCCCCTGGATCCGCTGTCAGACCATCTTTCCATGCCGGACTTCCTTTCCTCCGAGTCTCAGACGACCGCTTGGTCTAGTATCGACACTCCTCTTCATGCGTGGACGTCATCCGCCTCCTCTACATCCAACGGTCTTGCCGCGTCTCCCTCTCCCACCCACGAGTACATGCTGCCCCACTCACCGATTACCGCAGGCGGCCATACTATGATTGGTAAATCCGCCTGGGGACCTCAGGACTGGCTTTCTGCAAACCCACGGCTCGATGGCAGCGGCGCGACGTCGAGCAGTAACTCATCATACCTCGGCGGCAGTGCCGCATTCTCTCCTCAAACACATCCATCGTCTCCCACTACCTTCTCAGCTAACAACCCTCATCCCATGTCCCTCTCCCATGCCTCCCTCAACCACCTTCAGTCTCAGCAAGGCTTCCCCCACCACTCGCAGTTCTCGCAAAGTCACTCACACGGCGTGTTTGACCGCTACGACCTGTTCAACAACAACTCACTTTCGCATGACTACGACTTCGACATTGATTTCATCTCGGAAGGCTTCGGCGGCGAGACCACCGACGAGCAATCCGCCCTCTCTGACCCGTCTGCTTGGCCGAGCGCTGCTAGCGGTATGCGGGGAGGTTTCACTCACCACTCTAACTACGCTGGCGATCTCATCTTCGGCGCGCGTACGCACCAGCCTAGTGGCCACATGCACTTCGAGTATGGGCACGGCTTTGGCTTTGGTTCTCCGACGAACGGCATGGATATCGGATTAGGTCTGGAGGGGGTGCAGCCTTCAAGCAGTCAACCGAAGAGCGGACTTCATACCCCCGCCCTTCCTGGCATCGACGAGATCGAGCTCACTGGCATCACTCTGGATGACCGCGAATTCGACGCCGACCATGACATTCTCACGAGCCGGATGGATGATTCTATCGCGTCTCCTGACGCGAAGGGTGCAGATGCGTACCCGCAAGCATTGGCGTTGGAGGAGATCGTGGGCTTACCTCCGTCCGATGATGAGTCCTCACACCGGGATGGTCAGGATAGCGACATGAACATTGCCGTCACGCCGCCTCATACACCCTACACCGGTATGCGATCGTCAGGACGTGCCTCTGTACCGGGGATGCATACGCCGTACGGTGCTCATGGACATCACAACCGCTCTGTGTCGGTACCACCATCGGAACATCGGAACCCAGACCCTCGCGCGGAGCATCCTCACAGCAGAACACCGAACCCATCGCGCAAGTACAAGCCCCTCCCCGTCGCCGCAGGTCATCAGACTTTCCAGCCCTTCCAGCTTCCTACTTCCATGCCACCACCTACCATCGCGCCATCACAGACTCAGCGAATACCACAAGTGCCTCCGGCAGCCTCAAGCCACGCTCCTATACCGCCATCACAACCCGGATCAGCCCAATACAAAGTCCCCTACCTCGACCTCCACTACTTCACTCACCCTCAACCGGGCATCGCGCTGCCAACCGCATATCCCAAAGCCCACATGCAAGGCCACGCGCAAGCGCTTGACCTCGCACAGTCCGTGGCGCAGGCTGCTGCTCATAACCATTACCAGCAGCAACGAGCGCATTCGCCGTCGAAACCGCTGTGCATCTCGCCTTCGTCGCTGATGCAGTTTGGGTCCTCGTCTGGCTCAGGAGAACCCGCTGTGCCTGTGGCGTCATCGTCATCGACGAGGCATCATAGAGGATTGAGCGCGATCTCGCCGCAGGATCTGTTGGTGAGGAAGGGTGGAGATGGGAACAAGCGGAAGAGGGCGAGTTGGGATGGGGGTGCGAGCTGAGGTCCTGCGCAGTGTGAAGGAGAGATCGATTGGATGTGATTTCATCGAGTATTGCTTGTGTTCCTGCATGCGTTTTCTTTCGTTCGCTTTCCGCTATTTTGTTCTATCATTGTTATCTCACTTCGTTCTCTTATTTTCTTCTTTGTTTGCTTTACTGTTCTTACTTGCATTCATCCATCACTCAGCTAGCTACAGTCCAGTTCGTCGTAGAAACTACCCTACGTACACCACCACATCACATCGCTATAATCCATGGTTCATGATATGAGGGCTGTCCTATTGGGGAGGAGACTCGCGAGAGTCAGTACTCCGATCGACAGCTTCCGGTTCCGAGACCACGGTTCCGAGCTCCGCCCAGAAATAGATATAAGCTTCGTGCCAAACACTGAACAGGGTCATCTTCTTTGACCCACAACTACGCCTCGGACCCCTGCTCAAACTTCCCGCTTGATATCTTGGAACTACAATCCATCACAAGTCACTGGCAGTCTTTTCTTTGACCTACCCTGGATAATTGAGGGTTGAAACATTCCATAAGTGAGCTCTTTTCGCTGTCGTTGTCTCCTGCTTCCGATCGCTGGACGCCTTGTCTCTCTTTCAGTGCCAAAGTCCGACGCCAAGAAGGCTGCGGATAAAGCCAAAGCCTGGGATAAAGCCGAAGCCGCGAAACCCCCTTCACCCGTTCCACGGTGGTCAATCAATACGAGAGCCACCCCTTGGAAGAATCCATTCAGCGGCGTTCCTAGTATCATATCATGTATGTGGAACGGTGTAGCATACATGACGGAGTGAGTGAACAGAGAGATGTTACAAGAATTGGAGAGACCGCTGGAGGAGCTCGCTGAATGCGATTCGAGACCGATGGCCTTGGAGCAGCGGATACTCCCCATGTGCGAAGCGTCGTATGATGGAGGAGAGAGACCCTGCAGAGAAATTGAGCGGCTCGTACGTTACATACTTTGTCATGTGGAGTGATGCTCACTGGCCAAGAGTGAAAACTCCCAGTTGTAGTGCCACAGATACGAATAACTACTCTAAAGATCAAAAAGGCTATATCTCAAGCATATTCCGGCCACGCTTCCTCTTCGAACGCTGGATTGGACGAGGCAAACTCTTTTTGAATGAGTCGAACGTCCAGTACGCCGCTCTGGTGCAGAGCCAGTAATTCATATTGAATCACCGGGAGACACTGCTGCAAGCGATCATCGGCTCCATCCACAAGATCAAAAGTCACCCTTCTCAGAGCAGGGTATGCACCCAGAAGGAGTCTGAGCTTCGGCCAATTGACCCTCTTCTGTAAAGTCTCCTTGTGCAGCTCCTTGTTATGGAGATGGTATCTTGAACGGAAGTGAACCCGAACGGAGATGCGCTGGATATTGTGACAGCGCGAAGTGGCTGCCAGAATGCCCATGACACCGCCGGAATCCCGAGTGGTGTACTCGGAGGGATGGTCGACCACGTCGAGGTCCTCACCGGGATCCGGAACACCGCGAAGTACCATCTTCATCGATAGATCCTGCAGCTGGGAACATAGGGCGAGATGAGGGGTGGTCCAATCTTTGAGGACATGATGAGTGTCCGGTGTTCAGGAAGTCAAACAACCTTACGTACCAGGCGTGTCATCACCGTCACCATGAGTGATCCGGGTCACGTTCAGAGAGAGCCTCTCAAGTCGTGGGCCTAGTTCACCGAGGAAGCGGGCTACAGAATGAAAATGGGCTATGGTCGAACAAGTGGCGACAACGGTGGCGATGGACATCATGGAAGGCGTGGCGCGTATTATATCTAGGAAGCTCGAGGAGAAGTCGTAAACGTCGTAACGACTGATGGTCAGGGACTGTACTTGAAGCCGCAAGTGTGCGTCCTTGGCCACGGATACGTCTGGTTGAAAGATGCCAAAGCTTTGCACAATGAACCGCTGAATATGGCCAAAGAGTCGCAGGACCTCGATTGCGTGCGATGGCAGGCTGCTTTGATTCTGGGGTACGAATGATAGTCGTCGAAGGCGAATAGGATCTGGAAGGGGTGGTCGATCGCTGCATTCTGAGCTGCATCCGTTGAATCGGATCCAAGCAAAAGTGAGATCTCGCAGGGCCGGCAGCTGTGAGAGGAGATTGACGACATCGTGGCAGCACACCGATGTCCAGCGTACATCGTTCATGCCGAACCCGCAAAGGCGAAGTTCTTGCACGTGCTTTGTCAGGTTAGGGTAATCGGAGAGGAAGCTTTGGAAATCGATAAAGCCATGGTGAGGATGAGCGGATCCCTTCGGTGCCATGGATCGGAAGAGATGCAGTCGAGTGGTTTGAATCCAAGGGCGAGAGACAAGTGAACACGATTTCAGGGAAGAACTATCGTTGTGAAGGTGGTCAAGGATGAGGTCGACCACCTCGAGTGGGAGAACGGAGGTTCCACGAGCAGTAAGTCCACAGTTCATTATGCCTCTGACAGACGATCAGTACCTGAGAAATGGGTAAGTTTTGAGCTCGAATTTCGATACAAGCGAAAGAGTCATACTTTGCTCAATTGGCGAGTTCGTGGTCGAGAGCGTAGAGAGACTCGGAAGACCCGGGCCAGTGCAAGGACAAGTGCGTGTAGGTGCGTGTTCATACACGTGTCATAGGCGTCTGCTGTCTCGGCGATCACCGGAGCTTCGGATAGTTGAATAAAATTTCCAACTTGAGCCAGGTTGTCCGCTGCTCGTTGCGGTTGCAAGGGCTACTTACAGATGTTGACAGAGGAGCGGATGGAGAGACCGTGAGTAGTCACGAAAGATTTACACTGTACTTTGGTTGACAAAAATATATTCGTTTGCTCCAGATTTATGATACAGCAACGGACACAGCGACACAGCGAGTCCGAGTCATTGGTAGACAAGCCGCCACGAGCACCAGCCCTCTCCATTGCAGCATCAACGCATGAACGTGCGATGTCGGAGAGCATGATGGTCAAAGCCAATCGGAGCAGTCCTCTTCCGCATCTTGACTACTCGGTCCTAGACAGAAGACCTCTCACCTGCCAAACAACGACCATGACCGTGAAAACGATCGTGGCATTGGCAAGACCCTACGCAACCCGCCGCCAGCCGCGCGCGACGACAGCAAAGCGACAACGAAAGGTCCTCTTTAGTACAGCCATAACTACCCAGGTGTAGACAGAGGACATCTTACCTGAAGGCCTGCCTATGGTGTAGCGTGTCCTGCTTGGAGCGGCTGACGAAAAACGCAAAGGAGTGTATACCGGTCCACTTCAGTACCGAGTACCTGAGGATAGTCCAAGGGCAAGAGAGCCACTCACGGAGGTAAGTCTCACTCTGGAGGGCTGCGCAGTTTGGCGGCTGACCCAAAACGGCAAAGCAATGTTTGCCGGTCCTCTTCAGTACCAAGTACCTGAGGATAATCCAAGGGCGGGGCGCCACTCACCGGGAAAGAACTTGACGCCTCCAAGGCATACTAGAGGCAGAGCTAACGCACTTGTTATAAGCGGCAAAGGAATATTTGCCGGTCCTCTTCAGTACCTAGTACCTGAGGATATTCCAAGGGCGGGGAGCCACTCACCGGGGTACATGAAGTATAAATCGCTTCGAGGGAGGGCGGGGAGCGGGAGAGGGGAGGAGAAAGAGAGGGGAGGTGGTGGTTGGGGGGAAAGGAAGATGGGGGATCCTGGTTGAACATGCGCCGCCTTATATGGGCAGTGGTCGTCACGATCGAGACCGTCAGCCTCGTCAGCCACACACCGCTCGCCACGCTGGCCGGTAGTTTAGTGCTCGTGAGTCCCGTTTTAAAGAATGAAGTGATATGCAGCAGCTCATACACACTAGACAGCATTTTGTTCGAGAACATGGACAAAAGATGTATTTCGTGCAACCCGCCGACCATGGTGCGGGTTTCCCAACGCGTGATGTATTTGGCATGCACACACATTTGACAAAACTCCAACTGCTACTGGTCTCTACGATCACGTAGAAGCGACTGGGTCAAACCAATACCTCGTCTCGTGGCCTTTCACCACCTCATAAGCTTCGTCCAGAGCCCGCAAGACCGCCTCCGCTACAACAAAACACAACAAAACAACACATCAGCCAACCCATCCCCCCAACACCAACACGCAAACAAAAAACCACTCACGCAAACACCCCCCCTCCAAATCCCCCAAATTCTCCTCCACATGCCTCACACAACTCGCGCCCACCACCACCGCGTCCCCACACTCCCTCTTCAGCTTACTATGGTGCGCGATCCACCTCAGCGCCACTGCGCCCATCCTCAGGTGGGGGGTGTGGGCGTCGCAGGCGGCTTGGACGATCTGGAGGGCGCGGAAGTAGGGGGCGGACCAGTAGCGCCAGCGGTAGTATTGGCCTTGTTTGCGGGTGGGGTCGAAGCGCGAGCCTTCTTCGATTGAGGGGCTGGAGGAGGAGGGGGAAGAGGTGTTGTACCGCCCGGTGAAGAACCCGCCGCCGAGGGGGTTGTAGGCGTAGAAGCTGAGCCCGAATTTGCGGAGGCAGGGGAAGAGCTCTGGTTCCACCAGTCTGGTGTGAAGAACAGGTGAGTACACATTGGGACGGTAGCTTTATTTTATTGCACTAGAAGTGACGACGAACCGATGCATGGCGTTGTAGATGCCTTGGTAGACCGTAGGCTGGATCCACCCGTTGGCCCTGCACAGTGTGACGACTTCGGCCACTTCCCATCTGCGATCCATGAAAGGACGTCCCTCAATTCCAAAAAGACTTCGAAGGTTGGATTACGACGTACGCCATGAAATTGCTAACCCCAAGCCTCCTGAACTTGCCCTCCTTGTACAGCTCGTCCAGAGCCTTGAACGTCACCTCGAACGGCGTCGAGCGGTCGGGCGCGTGTAGGTACCAGATCTCCAAACAACTACGGAACCCCCGGTTAGACGACTTCCGAAGATCAAGTGTATGTAGGAGGACACAGAAACGTACTCAGTTTTCAGCTCTTTGAGCGAGATCTCAAGATGTTTGCGCAAGTCCTCTGGGGAGTGCGAGATCCGTGCGGGGTCGCCGTACAACGTGTACCCTGGGGCTGCCTACACAAAACAAAACCCGAACCGAAACCACGATGAGATCTAAAAAATGAGGAAGAAGATGCAGAAGCGTACAGCGTTCGCATACAACTTCGTCTCCATCTTCAACCCACGCTTCTGCCACTCCAGCTCGCCCAAGAGGGTCTCGGAGGTACCGCCCCCGTACGACCGCGCCGTGTCGATCTGTACCGGTTACCGGTCAGATTCAAGTTTTGAAGTCGATGATCATGATGCACCTCGGAGTGGCCGTGTTTTTGGAAAACGTCCAAGATGGCTGAAGCCGTCTCTAGGTCGGAGACCCGGATGCCTTCGTTGCCTTCGCGACCGAATGTCATCGCACCCTGCCAGTAGTCGACGAGCACAGGTCAGCTTATTGGCAGAGGCGGGGACGGGGACGGGGATACGCACGAAGACGACGTTCAAGGGACTCTTTTGAGTTGAAGTGGACATGGTTGGCTGGCGGGTCGTGCAGCCGTGGGGGTCTAGGTGAGAGAAGAATCGAGTCGGAGCGGAAGCTGCGATGCGAGACGAGAGACGAGGCTTGAAGGAGCTGTCCTTTATATACTGGCACGCACGGGGCGACACTGATAACCGCAAAGCCGTTCCCGACCTCAGGCCTCAGAGAGGACTTGTGAACGGCTTTTCGTGGCTATCATCGGGAAATTCAGAGCCAGACGGTTGTTGACACTCCCTCATACACTGGCAGGGCTGGATTCCAGACTGAGAATGCTGGGCGGGTGAAATAACCGTGACAGAGCTGTAGAGAAAGATGAGGTGACGGTTCTGAACGGGAAAGAAGACTTTGATGGACTACGTGCATACCGAGTTCTTCTGCCAATGCGCTGTACCAATTGAACGTTGAACCTTCGATCGCGACAGCTTGAGCGTTCAGTACCATCATGACCAAGCGGGAGCCGAATCACGGCGTGCCGTGCACCCACACACCTCGGCACGGCCCGCAGTCATCATGTACAGTAGAGGCTTTCTACTCGTCAAAATAAAAATCTGGCAATGACGGGATACACCCAGTGCCAGCCCACCCAGAACGAACCGTAGTACCCGTTGGCCCGGGGATCGAAGACGAACGGCTTCGAAGGCCTGAACTGGCGTTGATCTCGTGTATGCGCCGGGGACAGCTAGCTGGACGACTGGACAAGACATCTGACATTGACAGTCGATACTTAATCCCGACGCGTCGTCCAGCACGCTAAGTTACCATACACTGTACATCCAGCACTCCCAACGATGATGTCGCACGTCCGTCCAAGCCCAACACCAACCCCCCCTCTCCCCCCGCACAAGAAACAAAGAAACAACGCCCCCTCCTCCACTTCACCTTCACCTGAAACACTCCCCATTCTCATACTGAGCGCGACGCATGAGGTTCGCACCGCGGAGACAGACGTAGTTCTCGCCGCCGAGGTAGCAGAAGTAGGCGGCGCCGTTGGCGTTGGCGCAGTTGTGGGAGGACTGGAAGCTTTGGTGGCGGTCGGGGTCGCATCTGCGCGGGGGTCAGCGGAGAGGGGGGAGAAGAGGGAGGGGAGGAAGAGGAAAAGGAGACGTACCCTTGATCAGCCCAGGTACGTTGCCTGAGTCGGCCGGAGTTGAGGCAGGAGACGGAGAGCTGTGGATCGGTGTCTGCGTTTGCGTCTTGCTACAATGACGACGCGTCGGGACCTGTAAGTACAACACATGATCGAACACAAGCATAGAACGTACGCCACCAGTATCGAAAACCGCGTCAACGACCCCCTGCGCAGCGTGAGCCGGGTCGAAGAGGAGAGTCATGGACTTGAGGCGTTCATAGCCAGGGATGACCCACGCGGAACACGTGCTCACGAAGAGGGCGGCGAGGACGGTGGTGGTGAAGCGCATGGTGCTTGTGGGGTATGGGGTTGAGTATCGGGTTCAGCGGCCTTTTAAAGGCGAGACCGGGGGCAGGGGAAAGGGCAGACCGGAGGGGAGGAGGACCGGAAGGAGGGCTTCTGAGCGGGAGACGCGACGCTGCTCGGGAGAGGGCTTGACGGGCGGGATGCATGTGACCGACGAGGGTGGGCGACGGGTAATGAACGAGAGAGGAGGGACGGGCGCATGACTGGCGGGGAAGGGCGGGGGAGACGCGATTCATTGCCCCATCTTGGTCTCGACCTGCCCTAAACCGCTCTTCGGACGTCTTCCTTTCCTCGGGCCATCGTCATCGCCGACGACGCCACCGTGAACCACGCGTCCCGCCTCCGGAAGGGCGATGGCTGTGGAGCACCATGCTATTCCAGCTGTTTGCGAAATGATAGCGGTTTTCGGCCAGCAACATCTTGTGGTGCCGGTGGAGCACCTGCCATATAGGGAAGGCGAAGCGCCCGTCGAGCCCCGCTCGTAACTAACATGTGCCACATACCTCACTGTGGTGTCGCTTGTTGCGTTGGAGCGGAATAGAAAATAGACTTATAAAGCTCGTTGTCGGGATCCCGACACAAAACACATCTTGCCCGCCTTTTGCTTCCGAGACTCGAAATGGCACCGAGAGCTGAGACCGCCGCCTACCTTCTTGGCATGGGCCCAATGCCACCTCCTCGCCCGCAAGACTACGCAGTTGCGCACTTTTACCACGGAATCGATAATGATCCCCGCTTCCAGGGTGTCGGGCCCGCTCCTGTCAATGAGGAAAGGCAAGGTACGTCTCTGTGATCATCCTCATGCATCTTTCGTCAGTTATTGATTGTGTGCGACAAACTTCTCAAGGTGATCAACCTCAGGCTGCGCCGCAATCAGAAGTGGCGAAGGTTGATGTCGAAATTCCACTCAACACTTCCATTCCCGGAGCTGTCGTGACCACCCGTGCCATGTCTTTCCCAGAGAACATTCTACCCGCCGATTTCATCTCACAGCTCATTCATTTTATGGGACTCGAGAAGGACAGCGCGAAACTCGGGTACAAATTCCACAACGAGAAGAAAGGAGACCCTGCACACGAGTTGGAGTCCGAGGAGGATGTCAGGATGGCATTCCAAAGCTTCTTCACTCTGCAGAAGCGGGCAATCAGTCGGAAGGTTTTGATACAAGTGAAGAACTTGGTACGTGCATTCCTTCTTACTCTCTGTCTTGGTACATCTGACGGACTTGTCACTCAGGCACCGGCACCGCCTCCTCTTGCTGCATCAAGCTCGAAGAAACGCAAGCAAGAGCAAGTGCAGAGTGAGGCGGAAGCCAAGCCAGAGCTTACCGGCTGCAAGAAGGAGTTAGAAATCCTCCAATCCCGGCTTACATGCTCAGTACGCGGACACCGTGGCGAGAACCGCTGGTGCTACGTTGATCCCAAGGATCCGCAGAACCATCACTACCTCGGAATCCGCGAGCTCACCCTCTGGGCACGCGAAGCGGTGTGTAATAGTATTTCGGTACTGTCAGAATCACGCAGCTGATCATGTCACGATTTTCAGCATAACAACGGGACTGATCTCAGTTCCGAAGGTTTTGTCCTACCAAACTGCAGCGAGTTCGACAAATTCCGTGAAGACAAGCACTCCGATGCCAAGAGACGCAAGAAGGACAAAGCGGCGCCCACCGTCACCATCGACGCCATCAACTTGCCACCTGTCACGGTCAATATCCCTGCGTCCCAGCAGTCGGGCTATACCCCACTCACTCGCGACACTCACAACACCCCGACCAAACGCAAGGTGCAGCGCTGGGCTGACGCGGACGACTACGACAGTGACGGCGGTGTAACTCCCATCAGCGACATACTTCACGCCCTTCACCGCAAGATGCCTGCAAGTAACTTCCCTCAGTACGAGCAGAAGCTCAAGGACGAAGGCATTGACTACGCATGCAATGCCGTAGGCCTTGACTCCGCTTTTTTTGCGAGTACGGTGGGAATGAAGAAGGGCGCCATTGGGCCGTTCTTGCGCGAGCTGAGGAAGGGAGCTGCGAAGAAGGCCGCCAAGGATGTCATCGAGGTGTCAGATTAGCCCTCCTTTCTATGTTATCAAAGTTGTAGGTTGTCACCGCAATCTCTCTCAGTGTAGTCGCAGCTTCTAGCCCATGTAATTTATGTACATATGTATTGTCACATAGCAAACACCAACTAGTATTACATCAGTGTTCAACACCATAACCACAGTCCTGATACCATCCCGCAACATTCTCTGCAGTCATCGTACTAAAGACCATATCCCACAACAACACGTATACATCTCTCTCTGCACCTCCCGACATCTCAGCCAATATGAAATCTCGATTGCGACGGATGTCGGCCTTCATCGCAGAGAACCCTTCTTCGATGGGATTGAAATCCGGGGAGTACGGAGGGAGGTATTGAAGACGGCAGCCTCTAGAGAGAGTATCAGGTAAGGCGCGAAGATGGTGTGAGAACAATGACTCACCGAGCTTCGACGAGCTCTCGTATCCCCTCAAAGTGATGTTGTATCGCGTTGTCCATGACCAATACAGAGTTCTTCTGCGGATAGGGGTTCATGCGGTCCAGGAGGGCGTCCAGGTATGCCTCAAACTCGATCGAGGTCCAAGAGCGCGCGAGGATGTCGAGATGAAGGACGCCGTCAAGGCAGATTGCAGGGAGGATGGAGTATCTGCAATACTGGCTTAGCGAGAACACATGATATCATATGCAAAAGACGTACCTCTTTCCGCGCACAAAGAAGTCATGCTTGCGAGCCCGATCCCCACAAGGTGCCCACGCCATGGTCCGTCGTGCTGTATGTCGGTTGCATGCGGACTCGTCGAGAAAAACCAGGGTCTCCGGAGGGTATGAGGCACCAACGATAAGCTGGTACTCAGCACGCTTGTCTGCGCTTCGCTCTACGGCACTGCGAGAGACCTGCAAATGGTGTATGAGTGTTGTTGTAGACGTTCGAAAAGTACACAGCCACTGACCTTCTTTCGAGTGTATCCGCGCCGTCGCAGACTCCGGGTGATTGTGCTAAGATCAACGTCGACATGGCATGCTTCGGAGAGTGCTCGTTGGAGCTCGGAAGCGTAGATGTCAGGAGTACGCTCGACAAGCGATTCGAGATACTGTCGGTAGAGATCAGGGTCAGTGTTATGCAAAAACAGATGCAACACTTACCGCCATATCCATTCCGTTGAGCTCCCGAGGACGGCCCCTCTGCAGGGGTCGCTGTACAACATCTCCATGTACCCTCCAGAGCCTGAGCACACGCCAGACCGTGTCGCAACTCATCCCTGTTGCTGCCGCTATCTCTTTCGGGGCCATACTCTCCGCCATCTTGACTACCATCCATTTCTGCTCTTCGGGAATGTGTCGTCGATTACCCATGTTGCGGTGAAGAAGGGGAAAAAGTGGGTGGATGGGGAGATGCAAGTAGGTGGGAGCTGTGAGAGGCCATGGCGTGGACGGAGAGGCTGCGTTGGTGGTGGTGGTGTGGGTGGAGCGCAGGTGCCATCAAACGGTTGAGATTTGGGCTCGACGGGCGCTTCGCCTTCCCTATATGGCAGGTGCTCCACCGGCACCACAAGATGTTGCTGGCCGAAAACCGCTATCATTTCGCAAACAGCTGTCAATACGAGTCACCAAGTCGCGTCGGGCAAGAAGACTGCTTCGAACGAAGAGACGCCGGCCCCGAGAAGGTCGCTGTCCTGACTCCAGAACGCTATATAGCATCGTATCGCGTACGGTGGGGTCTGCTCTCTCTCTAGGCTTCATACCTGTAGCAAGTGTCCTCAGCACAGCAAATCTCTAGTCACAGCATACACCACGTACGCACCATCCTCATCCGCTCATTTTCCAAACCCTGACGCAACGCCCTTAGACCATGACCTCCCAAGCCAGCCAATGGCCCTTCACCGCCGCCCGCTCCACCCCCATCTCCCCCACCTCGTCTAACACCACCACCCAAACGCACCCACTCCTCCCCTCCCTCCTCGCAGCCGCCCACCTCGACGAGCTCTCCTCCGCCGACGCCTACGCCGCCATCGCCTCCTACGTGCGCACCCAGGGCCGCTCCACCTCAACCTCAACCCCCGAACACACAACCGTCGGACTCACATTCTGGGTGTACCCCACGGGCTTGAAGGGCCCGTACCACGTCACGGACGAGGGCGAGGTGAAGCAGCATGGCGTGTTGATGACCGTGGAGCGCGGGGCGAGTGTGGATGAGGTGGTGAGGCGGGCGAGGGAGGCGTTGGAGGGCGTGATTGCGCTGGACGAGGGTGGGGTGGGGCATGAGCATGTTGCGAAGGCGTGATTGGGATTCCGATTCGACTGTCAGATTTCAGGTCTTAGCTGCAGTTGCTCGTTTGAACGAAATGATGCGGTATGGAGATTCGGAAGTGTGTACAGTATGTTTTGGAAAGCTCTCATGTTTGCGTCCACGACAGCCACGCGATGTCTCCTGAATCTCATGTGGACGCGTTTGCAGTGAATTGACGCGGACGAACAGCAATGAGCCTATCAAAAGCTTGCACCTTCAAGCTACAAGTCTGCGGCTGCAAACGGTAAGTTTTGCGACTGAGAAAGATTACAGTGAGTATCACAACTGCTTGCCTGCAGCTGGCCGAGAGCAACTGGCATCCCGTCACAGCACGCCCGCTCTCGCGAGTTGAACGACGAACGAATAGTACACCTGCCTTTTAGGTAGGTGTTCACGGCGAGAACGAGGTTTCTGCAATACAGAGAGGAGAATTGGAGCCGCGTGGTGACAAGAACAAAAGCTGAATCAGAACAAATTGAAAGGAGAACGAGGAGTCGAGGACGGCTTTGACGGGAGTCGCGTGGCATGCGGCTTCGGCCGGCAGATTGGCGCTAAATGAACGGCATTTACGGGCGACTCGGGCGGACTCACCGGTCGATTTCCTCGAGTGTTCGAAGCTGCTGTCTCGCTACAGTTGTCTAGTATATAGCCTTTGAATCCTCGGAACATCGTCCATCTCGACTCTCTAAATCTTTTCATCTTCTCCTCAAACTCGTCTTCCAGCTGAAAACGTCGCGCCGATAAGGACTGGAATTCGTCAAGTTCAGATCCACTGGGAACCACCATCATGCATCGATAGGATATACCCCCCGCTGAGAAACACGATACCAACATCAGAGTGAATACTGGTACCATGACCACGCCACTGTGCCTTGGGATATCGCGAGAAAGGGCGAAGGAAGGGGGGGGGGCAGATATTTTTATCCGCTTCTGTTCAAGGTATGTATTGCATCATAGGTTCTCCGCTGACGAATCCCACTCTCACATGGCAGATAGGGCAAGTACTACATATATAAGACGAGCGTTCTCGACGGAGGAACTGTCCCACTCCTCACGCCGAACCTATAGTCCAGTAGCACTATTTCAGAATGGCTGAAGCACCGAAGAAGAACATGCCCTACGGTCAGTGAGCCCGCCTTTTGTGTGGCTGAGATATAGTCTCATTACTCGTCTGAAGTTCGTCTGGGTAACTCCGGATTGAAGGTCTCGAAGATTATCTTGGGAACGATGCAGTATGGGTCGAAGGGATGGCAGGAGTGGGTTCTCGGTGAAGAGGAGGCTATCGAGCATATTAAATACGCGTACGTCCCGGGACGACTTTGGTCAATGCTTTGTACGGATCCTGATCTGTATTTGATAGCTACGACGCTGGAATCCAAACTTTCGATACCGCAAACGTATGTCTTCCGCTAGTTGTCTGATATCTTTGCGCTGACAAATTTGGACCCTTCTCAGGTGTACTCCAACGGTCTCTCCGAAGTTATCCTCGGCAACGCGATCAAGAAGCTCAACTTGCCGCGAGAAGAAATTGTAGTCATGACCAAAGTAGGTTGCCCCTCCGCCTCGAAAGCCGTCCGGTCCACTCACGCGTCACCGCGTGTACAGCTGTTCAGCACCGTCGCTCCGTCCTACGGTATCAACATCATGCGCCAAGGCCTCAAACCTGAAGACGTCGGAGTCATCAACCAGAAAGGACTGAATCGCAAGGTATACGTCTCAGCACACGTGTGTGTTGAGCGTGGACTGACGTTCGCTACTTACTACATAAGCACATCTTCGACTCGGTCAAAAACAGTTTGAAGCGTCTGCAGTTGGACTACATCGACGTCCTGCAATGCCATCGCTTCGATAATGACACGCCGATCGAGGAGACGATGCAAGCGCTGCATGATGTGGTGCAGGCGGGCTACGTGCGTTATCTTGGGATGAGCTCTTGTTGGGCTTGGCAGTTCCATGCGATGCAGAGTGAGTGTCACTTCCATGTACGGTTGAATCTAGATGTTCTAACGATTATTTCAGACTACGCTATCAACAATAAGCTTACGCCGTTCGTCTCGATGCAAAACCACCACAGTTTACTCTACCGCGAGGAAGAGCGCGAGATGTTCCCTACGCTGAAGGTGAGCCCTGCACTTCTTTGTGAATTGATGTGTACTAAGGCTCTGTTTCCTGAAGCTGTTCGGTGTTGGGTCCATCCCGTGGTCTCCCCTGGGCCGCGGTCTTCTGACCCGCCCGGTAGACGCAGAGTCTCTTCGCGGAAAGACAGACATGTAAGATCCCTGCCACCGCGTCAAACAAGCTCCTCGCTCAAACTCAAACGTTCATAATCAGGCTTCAACGTAACTACAAAGGCTCCAGCAACGCTGCGATCATTAACCGGTACGTAGCGTCACGCCCTCCCATCCCCTCCCGCACACCGCTGAACCTTCTGGCTCCGCAGCGTCGAGGAAATCGCGAAGAAGAGAGGCATCAGCATGGCCCAAGTCGCCATCGCGTGGTCGCTCGGTTTCCCAGGCGTCACTGCGCCCATTGTGGGGACGACGAATTTGGATAACCTCAAGGAGATCATTGGTACGTACACCGCACCAGCCTACCCTTTCCTTGTATGTAGATTTGTATCTGTCGATCAGTGGCTGATGTGCTGGGATTTGATTTGATTAGGTGCCGTGCATGTGAAGTTGACCGAGGAAGAGACGAAGTACCTCGAGGAGGCGTACATTCCCCAGGCTGTTATTGGCCACTCTTAGAGAGCGAACGAGCGTAACGAGAACAGATGGAATATACTGAAATTGTAACAGTACGACAGAGGTTTGTATCGATGTTCGCACTGAAATATGTTGAACAAAGACATTCGCCACACTGCCTTGGGCGATTTGGTGCTGTGATTGGAAGCTGTGCGCGCGCTTTGTGTTTGCTTCTTGTGGCGTCATCATACGGCAGATTTATTGCAGCTCAAAAGCTAGACATACTTAGATGTGCAAAGAGTCTTGTGAGTGCTAGATCGTTATGTCGTTTCGCTCTGCCTGAAGGTACTCTTTGATAGTGATTTCAACGAAGACGCTACTGCTTTTTTACAGCAAAGACAAAGGCTACGTATACGTACTTCTCTCAATGCAGAAGCTCATAATGATGCTTCTGATTATCGAGTGAAACATCCATGAGCTGCTGTCATCTACAGAATGGACCCAGACGATGATCATCAGGTCGGACGCAGTAAGTTGGCTTTGCTTATAAGGCTGAGGACGCGTTACTGACTACGTTCTCTGTGCTCGCCACAGGCCACTCAACCCCCCTCGCTGCTCAGCCTCACTCATGTCCACCGCCCCGGATCCGCTCCCACCGCCCGGCCTCGGCGGCGCGCCAGCCAATCAAGCAAAGAACACGACCATAGATACTACAAACGCAGAACAGCAAATCGCAGACTACACTCCCAACGTAGCCATCATCACCGGCGCCGCCAACGGCATCGGACGTGCCATAGCTCTCCGCTTGGCAGATGACGGCTTCAACATCGCTGCGAACGATCTGCCGTCGCAGCATGATCAGTTGGAGTCTTTGAAGAAGGCTATTAGGGAGAAGGGTCGGGAGGCTATCCTCTTGGAGGGGGATGTTTCGGATGAAGAGTTCGTGAAGGGCATGGTGGCGAGTACGGCGGCGCAGCTTGGAGGCGTGGATGTGATGATTGCGAATGCTGGGATCAGTGATCGTCTTCCGCTCGCTCATGGTGCGTCGCTGAGTTGCTGAATGGCTCATTAAGGTCACTGACTTTGCTGGGGATGTAGCGAAGATGGAGATATTCGACAAAGTCATGGCTGTCAATGTCCGCGGGTGCATGCTTTGCTTCAAGTACGCGGCCATACAGATGTTGCAGCAGAAACGGGGAGGAAGGCTTCTAGGTGCGTCCCAGCTCCATCAGTGGCGACTCAACTGTGCGCGAACTGACAGTCATGCTTCAGCTGCTTCGTCCGTGGCTGGGAAGCAAGGTATCAAGTTTGCCCAAGCGTATTCCGCCTCCAAATTCGCTATCAGAGGCATAACGCATAGCGTCGGTGAGTACTACACTATTAGATATACGAAGGTCGTGCTGATGCCCTCGATTGACCATAGCTCAGGAATTGAAGGGGAAGAAAATCACGGCCAATACGTACGCTCCTGGTATCATCGTCACCGACTTCAGTTCGTTTTTTTTCCTTCTTATGTCCCTAGCATACGAGTCTCATTCTGATGTCTTCACATAGTCACGTCTCCCAATGATGGATTATTCGGTGGCAAGAGAGGCGATGCGGTCAAGTATGTAAGTAAACGTCTTTCTCCGATGGGGTGCTGCATACCGCTTATTGCTAACACTGTTTCGTACGTAGGCTTTCGGACATCCTGATTGCCCGGAGGCGGATCCAGATGTCGTCGCCAGCTTGGTGTCTTACATCTGCAAACCAGAGGCGTACTTCATCAACGGTGCGTATCTCGATAAAAGAGTGTTCAAAGCCTGCACTGATTTTCATTTGCATAGGCCAATCCTTGAACCTGTCCGGTGGATTGCTCATGGAATGAAGAGCAAGAATCTGGATTCGTTGAATCTCGTTACCGTCTGTGGTACTTGCGACATCGGTGCGCCCTGGCCCTTGGGTTCTATGTCAACAGCTTGCCAGGTTCTTCTGTATAATCTGACTGCGCTATTGTTGCTTTATAACATTTGTTGTGGTTTTGAATGTTGTTCCTATGCTGAACTTGCGACGTCGCCAGAGGAGATTTGCCACGTGTCGCCAAGGCCACCGCCAACGCCACAGTACTACGACGCCTCAGAATGTTCCTACTCGCCATGTCCACGCTCATGACCACGCTACCCCAGTCGCAATTTATTGCCCATGTCGACTTTCTGGTTACTTCAATTGTACTCACAACTTTTCTTTTCTTGAAAACTTTTATGACGGTGCTGGCGAAAGGATAGAATGGATCTAAACTCACTGGTGAGTATTGTCACCGGTCTCAATGACGACTTTTATTGAATAATCTCGATAGTTTTCGAAAGTCTAGGGTCGCCGTCATCTCCTCCCCGACGTACCTGCAGGTGTTGTGCTCGTCAGAGGGTGACTGTGCCAGCAACCAAACTGAAGATGTGTTGATCTCGACGGATATAAGTCGTCCATATACTGTCCAGGTTCCGTACAAATTCACCCACTCGACTCACTCAACTACCTTTTCACTCACTCTTAGAGATGTTCTCCTTCACGTGACCCTTCCATTACACGACGCTTTCTGCCGTGGGCCTGCCCATCTGGTCAAATTTTGCCAGCTGGCCTTGCGCGGTTGCCACGTCATCTTTCGGTGTTCCATCTTGGCCATGGTTTGCAGTCGATACGAGATTGTTAGAAGGATCCCCTTCAACCGGCTCGAGGCCTAAGCCGCTGTACCGAAACGCGATCAGTATATGCCCCTCGTACTGGACCGTAAGCCCCTCCTCATCGTATACACCGAACGAAAAGCTGACGCACAGATGTTGTGCCCAGTGGATGGCCCAACCGTCGCTACGGCCTTGGTCGACTTACCGATTTGCGACCTCATTACTCTTTCCTCGGCCTATGCCTCTGCTTCGACTTCCTAGAAGCTGGTCTTTGGTGATGGCCTTCATTTCTGCAGACACCAGAGACATCCGGAAACTCCAAAATGGAAGGTCCTTCCTCCTTCGCAGATCAAATCTCATCCGAATCTGCGTTCAAGGACGCCCATCGTTGCAGCCTACTCTCGACGCACGAAGCGAGGTCATCTCCGACACAAAGCCATGGTACATGACCGGAAGAACACCAGAAATGCGTGCTTTTGTGGTCATATTCTTCCTTGCTTCCTGCAATGAATCCAGAATCTTGGGGCGTTTCCGGAGGAGATTTCGTATAAGTTATCGCAAGATGAGATGGCACAGCCTTCCTGGCTTCTCTGAAGGGACTCGTATTTGGGAGCCAAGGCGTGATTCTGTTCCTGTCTCTATGAGACCAGCAACTCCGGCAACCAAGGACGATGTGAGTGCTACCCTTCTTGTACTCAGAATCGCAAATCACTCACCTTCGCTGCACACGGTAGGGGCAGAAAATCTCTGCTCCACAACTAGAGAGAAAGCCGCAGGCTCGAACACAATCAGCTCCAATAGTAAAATCTAGTCCTCTTCGTCTTCCCGATCGTGCAGTCAGCTACCCGGTTTTACCTGCTGTTAGAAGTGGGGGCCATACTGGAGATTGTCTTGATCCCAGGTACATCTCTCTTCCAAGATTTCTGCACGTACCAGTATGCACTAATCTTATGTTTCAGCAGCAGTGATCCTGAAGATCAACTTATCGAAAGTATAATGGTCCCCGATATGCTCGTCTGCGACGAACCGGAAGGACTGGATGACGAGGATATACTTGTCAAAGAGAGTGAGAGAAACAGGAGGACACTTTCTGCTAGTGATATACCTGCGGACGACAAAGAGGAATCATCGGTTGTGCGGAAGATTACCATGTAGAAGTTATGTCACAAGTAATTCGTTTTGAATTCGAGGCTTTCAGGACTGCTTCACTTGGTGTTGAGAGCCGTTAACCAGTGAGATATCATGTTATCGCACATGGGGGACGCCTTTCCGATATAATCATTACCTGCGCGCGGTACGAGGATTAGCAATAATGTAACGTCACGTCCGAACTGACTGAGGCAGGGAATGTAGGAGATCGTGTTTCCACACAACATGTACTATGATTCTCAACTTTCATCGGATTCAGGTAGCTTCAACGCACAACAGGGCTCGAAAGAAGCAGAACATACGACATGTAGATACGAGTCTGAGTCTTCAGTGTCCATGGTGTCATATCGTCTCAAAACGTCCGCCCATATACAGGTCATGACATCGACATGGCGCGGCGTATGTCCGGCTTGAAGAGACAGATCTCCTATATTCTTTCCTGCACCGCCTCATATGTGATACTCCTACCCGAGCCGTCAAGGTCAATGTAACTCGCGAGGTCGGGCTGGTAAGCAAACGTGTTGTCTGATGTGAGGCTTTGCATGCTGCAATCAGGATCTGTAGGTTTCGAAAGACGACAAACAGAGGTACTTACAAACGCGCTCTTCGTACGTGCTCACCGAAGGTGATGACACGACGTACAAGGCGACCGGAGAGAATCTGCATGATGAACGTGTAAATGAAGTCTACAGTAGCCCTCGGTGGAGTCGCGGGATCACGTACCGTGCAAAGAATAGCAACCAAGAACAAACCCCCGTCTGGCGAATCGGCTCCTTCCAATGGAAGAAACACAGAACAAATATAAGGGATGAAACTGACGTTCCCGTCTCAATGAATTGGTGGACTGAAGTTGCCAAAAGGCAGATACTCACGTGGCCACGAAGTATACAGTTCCATCGTGAAAAATCTGAATTCCGCGCATGTCGACGTCCTTCTTGCATCGATAGAGTTTATAGGAGGTAAGACAGAAACTGATGAAGTCAAATATCATCGTGTAGGACAGCATCACAAGCCTGGCGACTCCCACGGTGTAGATGAACCCCGTTCCGCACGTTACGCCAGTAGCCACCGCATCTGAAAGCGTGTGCGATGAGCAAATTCTGTCTTCAAAGATAAGTTTAAGTTGGCAGGAACATACTGGTGATAACAATTGCGAGGTGCCCGGCAATGCCAAACGCCATCAACCAGATAATCCTTGTATCCCAGGACCACACTGATACTCTGAGTAGATTCGACTGTCAATCGTAATCGAGAGCAAAGATAGCATGAACCTCACGCTCGTTCGGCCAGAATAGCACTAGACAGTGCATTGGCCCACAATGTGAAGAACTAGCAGTAATATACTCAGGAGACAACACGGGAAATTGCAGACGAACGTACTTCGTAGGCTTCAAAGAACGAGCACCGTGCACTCAGTCCATCATGATCCTGATCAAGGCCATCCTGTAGGAAAATGAATCCATTACTTGTCAATGTGCAGACAATATTTGGAAGAAAGATACCTTGGTTGGAAGAAGCCGGTCGAAACTCTAATACCCAAGTCATAGGTAGAGTTATCATCTGTCGTGAGAGGGTTGCCAAAGGCGATGATGAACGTACGTATTTGTGCACAATGAGCTGGATTAGTCTGTACGAGGTGTTAAGAAAGCGAGTGCAACTCTTCTCAACCGACTACTTACTGCATACAAACTGATACAAAAGCGATGTAGCGGCCTAAAAAGTAAATCACCTGGCGCACTGTCAACGTAGTCAAAGACATGTACTGGCGAAGGCTCACCGTTGCCCATGTAAGTGCCCTTCGCTTGGTGAGGAAGCTCTGAATTCAAAATCGAGCGAAGTAACCCATTCCCACCTGGATCACGAATCACAGCAGTACGTCAGATGATTATATTCGGAAAGGGGCATGTTCGATGAATAGTACTGACAGGAAAACCGCAGAAATCGCCGAAAGAATGTTGTTCGCTGATTGGAAAGACTGCTCTCAGTGGCTACTCAAAACAGCGATGAAGAGAACTGTACTCACTGTAACTCACTGGATCATATACGTCGAACTCAGACATTGTTTGAGGCTCGACAAGATTTGAAGATGGGCAAGAGGCTCACAGTCAGGAAGAGGGGTTTTGAAAAGTGGTGTCCGTGCGCTGGCTCTGTGCCCGGAAGCAGAGCGCACGGAGTGGGGAGACTGCCAGGTACATGGGCGTACTGAACCTTAGAGACCCTGGGAGGGACTGCAAGGAGAAAATGACTTGCCGTTTCCGTGATATATCAGCACAGTGCTATGTGACTTCCACAGGGCCAGGAAATACTTGATTGTGTCGGCCAGAGGCAGGCCGAAATTCCATCTCAATTCCATCCGGAGGTTGTCCCGACCCACGATTCCATTCTGGCCTACGACCGACTCTTTCAGCTCGACCGATCCACGTCCAACTTACCGCACCTCAAGACTGAATAGGTTACTAGGTAGGAGAATATGATCACGGTGTTCAAAGAAGACAGCGAGGAAACAGCGCTTTGCCCATGCAAAGCGCCACTCGCCGCAGGCCGCAGCAATTTTGACAGCCGTCTTGCATGAGGGACTAGCGGCCATCGCAAAGACACTGGCAGCGGCGTATGACAGGGAAGTTGGACGGTGATGAAAGACGACAATGGCGCAGACACCGGACGGCTGTAACTGATCATGAGTGAACAAAATGACAGGAATGCGATGAGGAGCTGACCAATTACTCGAACTTCCAGCTTGGCGCACAATTGTAGGCCAAAACCTGACACGCAGTCGCGGCTCGCCTCGATGAACATGCCAGAGCCTGAGACGCGCACGCCGCCCGAGCCTCTTGTTGGCCTCTTGCGAACGAACTGCAACCTGGTCGGCAAAGCCATGCGAGTAGTTAGATTCTTTGTGCGTACGTGTTCAATGTACCGGTCGGCGCCTAGTTGATAGTGAAATAGGTATAGATATGCAGGATGGCAAGATGATAATGATAAATCCCAAGTAGATAGAAGCAACCCATGTCCAGACAGTGCGACGGGATGAAAAGAAACAGAGGTAGCCACCGAACCCAGCACGCATTCCGTTCGCGCCAAGCCGCCACAACTTCAAACTCTCCCAATACCACAGATGAAGCCCAAAAGTGCAGTCCCACTTCTCGCTAAGACACTCCTCCCAAAACTCATGCTCGTAGCTCTCCGCGTTGTCGGTGACGAGTGTCTCAGATGTCTCGTGTGCCAGTGTGTCGGTGCAAGGTGTTGAAGAAGCCAAAGGGTCCTCGCGACTCGAGGAAGGGGTGATGAAGAGGAATTGCCGGGGAGGAGGCGAGCCGCAGAGCGGGTGATAACTTCGCCAGACAGACGGATCCTCCAGAGCACCGAAGTCCGCATTCAGCTAGTTGAATTGGAGTTCAACTAGGAAGCAAGACTCATAACTCTGGATGACCGCCTGTCGGGAAGCGGATGAGTCGCGGGGATGGGATGGCTTGACACGGAAGTGGAGCGGGACACTTGGTGCTGGACACGTGTTGAGGAAACAGGTGAGACGGGGGCGCGGCGGGGAACTTGATTGAGTTCTTGAAAGGGTGTGTACGACGAGAAGCAGCTGGGTTTGGCGGTGGTGTCGGGAGAAAAAGAGCGAGGCGATTGGTCGAAGGAAAACGAACTGGATGGGTGGCGAGAATAAAGTGGAGGAGGTAGGGGGTTCGCGCTGTGGACGACCAGAGAAATTGAGAAGGTGACTTGATGCAGCGAGACTTGAGCTTGAGATTGTGATTGAGATATGAAAAGATACGTTCTGAACCTGGTGGTATGGCTTGATTGGTATCCGTGGTTATGCAAGAGAAGAAGACGAAACTTCATGGAAGGACAGAAGGACACGGCAGGTACGTGACGGCGAAGATGACTCAGTTCGAAGCCAAGCAGCCAAGAGGAGATCCAGTAGTGTCGGTGGCAGCAGTAGGAGAGCCAGGAGCATCGCCAGCAGCGAGGGCCGCCTTCCGTTGGGCACTACACCAGCGACGGCTCCAAGGAGTCTTCGGTTGTTGGACTCTGACCTTCTCCTTCGGTTGTACCTTCTGTTGAGGCTCTGCGTTCTCCTTGTCCTCGCTCTCGGCCTCGGGCTGGCGAGCTTTATTCTTCTTGCCTCGGCGAGTACGACGCTTCGGGATGGGGCGACCGACCATCTCATAAGCAACGCCAGCGGGAGTGACGTAGTACTTGCGGTAGCCGACGGGAGGTGAGATGCAGAGGGGTCGGTAGAGAGCCACAGGGAGATCGTCGAGTCCAGTAGTGTCGGCAGGAGATTCGACGACCGCATGAACGACGCCAGTAGGAGCACCGTAGAACTTGCGACAATCGTCGACACGGGACTTGCGTGGATCGTACAGCACCAAGGCGAGAGGGTCAGCCTTGAAAACGCGAGACCTCTGTTTCTTGCTTCTGCGAGGGCGACGCCCGACGACGAGACCATCGACGAACTCGTAGGCAATACCATCGGGAGTGATGTAGAACCTGGTGACAGATGGTTTGCTGAGAGGCCGATACAGAACCAGAGCAAGCTCTTCAGGACCAGCGGTGTCAGCCGCAGCGTAGTCGGGATCTTTGGCAATGAAGGGGACC